>VUQR01011969.1:0-14724 GCA_015108515.1 Hemichromis elongatus
TTTCCTCACAAGCGGAGAGTGTTTGCTAGCACTGGCCTCGCCGTTTTTACCGTTTCTTCCCGTAGTAAACGCCACTGTTTTATTCAGAAAAAAAACATTGCGTGTACTTTTGATCATAACTCTGGTTTTACGTGTCCTATCAATACAATTTAAAAACTGGTTTATAGTTTGAAGTCAGTTCTTTTGACAAAAGTTGAAATGGAGACTCTGGGTCAGTGGACCCCAGAGGGTTATTACTTAGCAGTAGCAGTAATATGGGTTACTTTACTCAATTGAAAGCTTCAAAAATTAGCCCGATACATAACTAGCCAACTTAAGGCCTTCTTCACAGCACATTTCATAAATCTCCATGCTATAACTAACTGCTAAAATAGCACTGCAGTATTGCATCACACTCAGTGCATTTCAATCATTTCTCCAGCGAGTTTGCTAACTAGCAAAATAATAATCATAATTTGAAAAAATAGTGTGTATCGTACAAGCACTGGAAAATTATTTACTAGGACTCACCCATAATGCGACTGGAGACTGCAAACTCCGCCATTGTCGTTTTTCATCAAATGCTCATTAAAACAACAACCTACATGTTAGCGCACTCATTAAAACAGACAGCAGTGCAAGGCAGCCCAGGCGGAGACATTTTGCGACTCGTTTTATTTCCCTATCTGATAAGAAAACTATTCAATCAGATTGTTATTTGTGGTGAATGAAATACAGTTACACTTTCAAGCACTTTTAAGCACCACATCTGAAATTCAAGCACTTTTCAAACCTTGAAATGACAATATTAAAATTCAAGCATTTTCAAGGATTTCAAGCACCCGTACGAACCCTGTAGAAGTGACACTGTCCCAAAGCTTAGATATGTTTAAAGCCTGCACCACTACAGCATCTCAGCTACAGCTAACTGCTAACCTACTGGAGCAATGAATACATGCAAAACAGGGGAAATGTGGCTAACCAGTAAGCTAACGGGTAAAGCTACAGACTAAAGCTGGAGTAGTAACTTTTTTTTTGGAGTCTATTGAAGAACCCAGGCTTTAACCTCTCTTTTCAAAATAACTTGACACAAACTTTTCTCTGTCTGTTTGTGCCACCAAGGTTAAAACCCACTACCTGCCACTTAGTATTTATATCTTTAAAGTAAAATAACAGATATATAAGATATATACTTTCTTCTCTATAACAAATTGATCATCACTATAGTTTTTAAGCCAACGTGTTCTCACTCCCTAAGCGTAATATTTTACGCTAGGTGACAAATCGTCAACATTTTAGCTTTCGGGTACCCAACACGTTCCTAAATGACGAGATCAGAAAAATGTGAAAACACCAGAACCGTTTAGACTCAATCCACAAATGTTCGTTTATTTTCTTAAAATGTCTTTGGAAAACCATATTTTACGTCATTAAAGTGCTGGTGGGTTAGGAATAAGGTTAGGTTTAGGGCTGGAATACATGGCTGGAACGTGGGAGCGTCATTCCACTGCATTTCATCATCACCTTTTGCGTTCCCCAGGAACGCCGCGTGACGAAACGGCGGTATGATACGCCTCGTGAGTGAGAATGGGCTCTTTTTAGCAAATGATACTTAAACCAGAATAACCACTGGGGCTATTTTAAACCTCAGAATTTGATTTCAGCATACCGCTGAGATCCACAATAAGAGAACTCCAGGTAGAAATGAAGATCTATGTAACACTGACTGGTGGTGGTACAGAGCAAAAGGAAAAGCTTTTGATACAGGGATTCAGTGCATTAAAGGGTAACAGTGACATAGCCTTTAAATTCAGAAAATGAACATTTCTTAAACCAGTGTGAACATTTTATCCCTTTACTTTGTATTAACACAATATAAAGCACATATTATACAATAATTTTGTTTTCTTCACTGCTGACAGATGTCATCTTTCTCTGTGATGTTAAATGCTGTCCCTCAGCTATTACAGCATGTTCTTCTTTTTGCGGTTTCTTATGTGTGTTTATGTGTATGTTTTTATAAGAGCAGACACAAAGAGAGCAGGACAGACATGCAGTGAATGAAGTGTACTGTAAACTTGCCACAAGTGTTTTAGAAAGTCATATTTTTCTTGCCATTGACCAGCAGCATGTGGTGTTCATAGACAGCACATGAGGCGGGACGTAATGGATGCTTTAAGGATAGCTTTTGTCAAGATTGGCTCTTTTGTTCCTTTTAAAAGTTAAAAAAACATACACGCACAAAACATTTCCTCAACCATCATTCAAACGGACCACCAGCTAAGTCGAATGAGAGTGTGGGCTACAGTCAGTATTTAACTTGCACCAATGTTCCCCTCACATTTTGAATTATAGCATCTGTCAAAAAATGAAGGAGAGGAATTGAGAAAGCATCTCCACCCATCGTAATGAGCGTCACCCCCACTTTGTCTAACCATAATTGGACGCGACCGATGTCAGATGACCTTGTGCAGATTGATCGCATTTAAAATCTTGCTAGGGCATCTTGCTATTTTCGAGTAAGGCAGAGTGTAAATGATTAATTCCCATTTCTAACAACAAAACAGCATCTGATGATGGTTTGTGTACATGCTGTAGGACTTAACAGCCACTCTGTGAAGATTTGATTCAATGGTTGTTTGTCACCACTGTTCCAACTAAAAACGTCCTGCTCCTTTTCTTGTGCGCTACACTTCCATACACTGATGCAAAGCTGCAATCGATTACTTTTTGATGGCGCTTTATACTATCAGCTCGTTGTGCTGGATGTTTGATGATTCTTTTTATTTGTACCAACCTGTGAGGCAAACACCAGGCAGCTGAAAACAATTACTGCTGGTGAACATTAGATTCCACAACATTCATTTCCTACTTGTTTTCATTTTCCCAAGTCATCACAGTGAACCATTAAACATCATAAAATATAGATCTTGAAACAATTCCATCTCCAGCAATAACTTCACTTGTAATTGCGTCAGAACCTTAACTACCTTACAGGGCAGTGCACTGACATGGGAGGCTGTCAGACCATATTACTTACCTAGACCTTGCAGAATGTAAAAGCTGATCTATGTCTTCACTCTTTCTCTTTTACATCTGCCCAGCATCAGCCTTCTGTTGTGTTTGCAACTCCTCAGCACACTTGACACAAAGCTGGGCTTTCATTGACTGAGGCACCCTCGTGACTGCATTACTGGGAAAAGTTACATGAAAAAGCATTCAGATGTGTCTTATTTTTGCATACAATGGGCATACCTCTGTGGGACAAAGAAAACATTTTTTGGATCTAAACTTGGTGTGCTTGATGTTTTGTAAGTCCTCCAGTTGACTATTTCTGAAGTTGTCAAAATAAACAACAAACAGTTTGACCAGTTAGATTCCCCATGAATAGAAATCACCAGATATGCTTTCCAAGTAATTTTTGCCATATGTTCCCAAGATAAACTATAGAGACAGAAAGAGGCCAGTATGACAGAGATGTAGAGTGCAACTTGCAGCTCAATCAAGGAAAATACCTGTTTAGGAGCATTGTACATGTATTCAAATAGTTATAACCTGTGATTGTAATATATCTAAAAATCTTGGATTTGGTGATTATGAGAAGGTGCATCACAGAAGTACATGGAGGGTGGAAACAAGGATATATATACAGTATAAACTCATAATCATCGGAGCACAAAGAGTTATATTTGTAGTTGGATTTAAAAAACAAAGCAAAAGTCACTCAAAGTGTTGATCTTGCAAAATACACCCACTCAAATTTGCATTTGCATTGCCATTATTGCACTCTGTCACAATCATTGCTCCGGTAAAATACCTTTTTTTTAGCCATTGTTTTTAAGGAGCTTAAAACAAACTTGAAACATTTAGTGCCAGTGTGTGTGTTTTACTACCAGACAGTGCAGGTAATCACAATGGTTTGAAATTGAAATTGAAAGTGACACAAATATCCGCTACATATGATTGAGGGATTCATGGCGGTATATACCCTCTAACCCCCAAAAAAGACCAAAAAAATGGTGAGCATATTGTTGAACTCCTGTTATGAAACATTTCACAGCCCTTAGTACCTGAACAGTTATGAGCACTACAGACTACAACTCTGAAGATTATTGCTGATGCGGCATTGGTATCTCCAAAAAATCATGAATTGTGAAGCTTTGTGCTTTCAAATGATTTTTTGCTTTTTTCTGATTTGATGGGCTATCGCTGTTCACAATCTGACTGTGGCATTAAAGGGTTAATCCAAAAATAGAGTAAAAGCTGTTGAGAGGAAATGACTGAGGCAATGACTTATGAAGCATGGGAAAACTGCATTGCTGTTAGTAAGGTCTGTGAAGTAGCCACCTCCCTGCCAAATTTGCTGCCGTGCATACTATTAATATCATCCAGGTTTATGCTGTTACATACTCTTGCCTTGCACATGCTCTGTGTAATGGGGATAACCACAACTTAAGAGCACTATCACTGGGGTATAATTTTTCTAAATTGTTTTAAAAGCCACATAATGTTAAATGCTTGTATAAATCCAACCAGAACCAGACTCTGAGGGTATTTTAGCACAGCCCTGAGCCTAATTATTATCTTTGAGCCAGTGCAACATAGTGAGTGGGAAACCCCTGTCCCACCACCCGCATAGAATACCCCAAGAGTCATTTGCACAGGTCGTCTCGTCCTAATGAGAGGTGGGTGGGTGGAAGGTGACACACTTTATTGGTCTGTGTGTATGCGCACCACTGCACCCAAACTAAAGAGGGGATGGTGGTCTCTTCCATCAGCAGACATTTGGCTCCAGTGGAGAATAAGCTGGCTGCGTTAGGTGTCAGTGAATGCTAAGTGACTGTGGAGGTCAGTACACAGACGGCCAGTGTTGGTTAGATCCCTGCTTATCAGAGAATAGAGCCTCCATGGTCACTGATTCAGCCCAAAGAGTTGCCGTGATCCAATTAGAGATGGTTTGTTTGCATGTGTTTTTGTGTGTGTTTGTGTGTGTGTGTGTGTATATGTGTGTGCATTTTGTTTCTTTATTTTTGTAAGCTATAAATCCCTTGTAGAGCAATGGCTGCACTTTGATTTCATTTTAAAATAATCAGAGACTGTAAACTTTTCTCATTGTTTCAGCTCGTGCTACAAGATGCAGTGGAGGCAGTTTTTACAGTTAAACAGGAAAATAACAAAAGCACTTGTGTATACCAACCCGACTGAGCTCCGTGGGATCCAAAACACATTTATTTCACAAACCATCTCTCTGTCAACATTGAGCCGGTCACACAGTAAGCAAAAAAGGCCTGCCAGATTTCTCTGTGTGTTCCTCTCATCAGATAACCACCTCAGTACCCCGAATATTCGTGAATGAAGGCCCAGATGTGCGCCACATGCAGATTTCTAGCCGTGGAGGGTGGGAAACATGTTTAAACGAATGACTGGTGAGGGAAACTCACATACGTGGAAACACATCTCTTCTGGCAGGGTGAAATTGAAAATGGCTAATTAGGCTACAGCAGCTGGCAAAGGAGAAACCTGGCAGCCGGGGTGGCCGTACGTAGTCAAACTCATCAGTTAGTCCCAGGGATCACTTTGGCTTCAGTTTCATTGGGTTTTTGTTGCGCTTGAATGGAGGAAAAACAATTCTTTGGGTTATAAAGTGGAGAAAATCAACAATGTTTTAGATGAACTGAATCTAGCTGACAAACTGAAGCTTGAGTGAGACTTTAAGCGGTGTTAGCAGTTAAAAAGTAACTAATATTTAACTAAAGAATAAACTGTTTATCGTTGTTTCTATAAAGCCATCTTTTTCCATGAGTAATAACTTGATAATGATGGCTCAACATAACTTTGAGCTGTCTTCCATTTATAGTCTGAAAGAAAAGTTACTGGTTAACAGGTGTAGGTGCAACACGGGGGACATGGGACTGATCTCAAAGAGCAGCCCACAGGCCAGTGGCAGCTCTTGGAAATGTTTTGTTCAACCTGCAGCTGCAACAAGTAAAGAATGTCCTTACCTGTTCGCTTCTTTTATAACCATCATACCAGACTTAACCTTTTTAATAATGACAAAACCAGCTAAAAATCCCACACTTTTAATGGTAAAAACCAAACCATAAAAAGCTACCAAAAAAATAACTATTATGAAACAAAACTAACAAAGAATCATTACATTTAATAAAAGTATTGATGTCGGCATTATTCATACACAAAGCATGAACTGCACTAGACACCTGAAGGTGTACTGTGGTATCTGGCACCAAGCAACCGATCCTTTACGACATGTAAGCTGCGAGGTGGGACCTGCATGGATTGGATTTGTTTGTCCAGGACATCTCACAAATATTTACATGGGTAAAGCACCTCAAACTTGTTGTTCTGCTCCTCAAACCATCCCACTTTGCTTTGTGGCAGGGCGTATTATCCTGCTGAAAGAGGCAAAAGCCATCAGGGGCTACCGTATGCATGAAAGGGCTTAAATGGTCTGCAACAGTGTCAAAGTAAAATCCACATTGATGGCAGGACCCAAGGTTTCCCAGGAGAACATTGTCCAAACATCACTGTCTCCTCCGGCTAGCCTTCTTCCCATCCTGGTGCCAGTTTTTTTTCTGGGTATGTGACGCATACTCACCTGGCCATCCAGGCCCTGTAAAAAAAAACATCAGATCATCATCAGACCAGGCCATGATCTTCTATTGCTCCATAGTCCAGTTCTGATACTCGCATCCCCATTCTTGGTGCTTTTGTCATTGGACTCCGGTTAGAAAGGGCACCCTCACTGCTCTGTGGATATGTACCCCCATATGGAACAAACTGTGATTCTGATACCTTTCTATCAGAACCAGCAATAGTTTGAACTTCAGCAGCTCGTCTGTTGGATCAGACCACACTGGCGAGCCTTCGCACCCCATGGCCTCCTATGACCCTGTCGTTTGTTCACCACTGTTCCTTCACGACCAGTTTCGATAGATACAAACCACTGCAGACCAAGAACACTCCACAAGAGATTCAGTTTGACCCAGCCCTGTAGTCATCACTATTTAGCACTTGTCAGATTTGCTAAAAACCCCACACTTGCACATTTTCCCTGCTTCTAACACATCAACTGCGAGAATAAAATGTTCACTTGCTCCCTAATATATCCCACCCACTAACAGATGCCATGATGAAGATAAGTGTTTTACTTCACCTATGAGTGTTTTATGATTAAATCCCTCAAAGTATAAATTTATATCAGTAGAGTTAAATTTTGGTAAATTTTAGCCCAATGAAATAGGCACAGACAGGAGTGTGTGGTGTGTGTCTCGCTCAGAGATGCGCCGCTTCATGGAGACCTCTGCATGTGAACGTTCACTAATACAGACAACATTAATCATGTAACACAAAATAAATGCTGCTGTTTTTTTCCCTCGTATTCATAGCATCAGTTGATTTTTGTGATTCTGTGCAATCAGAAGAAGCTTTTGATTCAAACCTGTCATTTCATTTCCACTTTCTCTAAATAGGTACCTCACCAAAGCCTGCACCTTCTCATCCTGTTCAAGACAACAAAGCCTCACAACAGAGCGGAGCACATTTTCTATGGAAGAATTGTAATTCGAAACACACTTGAAAGCACACGCCCCCCCGCCTTTCCCCACCATGCCCAAGGACTCCCTCCACACCCATTGTCAAATGCTGTGAGACAATTAAGACCACATTAGATCTTTTCGAGTGCTTGTAATTTCATAAGAGAAGCCTTTTTTCACCCTTTTTTGAAAATAAAATGGGGAAACTCGCAGTTCCTCAAGAGCCACTTGGAAAAGATGGGAAACAGATATTAACCCTGCAAGTGATGGTTCTCCAAGAGGCCTCCTCACTCAAAGACCCTCCCTGATATGGCCAGCACCTCCACTAGGGGACCACACACACAGAGACACCTGCGGCATCTCACAAAAAACACACATGCAACACACATACATGCACTCAGATCAAGGACCCTACATTCAAACATTCAAACGCACTTCCATTGCAATTGTCTATATAAAGAAGAAACTGAAATAGATCACGAATGATTTTTCGGTCTTGTATTACTTGAAATGTAAACTACGACTACAATTACAGCAATTAACTAAAAAATGTTCGTGTTTTCCGTTAAAATAATTAGACACAATCTGTATATTTCATACATTTGCTTCATTTTCCTTGGCTGCTCACATGTTTTAACTTACCTCATGTTGAGTAACCTGTGCCTCTTTGTTTGGCCCCATTCCACCGTGTGAAATGTAAATGATGTATTGTCCTAATTAGATGAAAAAATATGAGTAATCCTCCCAGCATGCACCACTTCTGAGGGGGGTTTATTATTCTAGCTGAAGGTGCGACTCTGTTTTATTTACTTTGATCCTGCATGTTTCGGAGCCTTTGGTAATCAGAGGTAGAAAGTCATTATATTGTTATCACAACTGCAGCCGCATGGACCGAAGACGTTAACCCGTCTGTAATGGAGAGGCCTTCGCTTGCTCAGCAGCTCGGCCCACACGGCCCGCAGCCTCAGAGGAACATACATCAGAGGGTGAGGACTTCATTACAACCCGCCCCTGAAATGAGATCGGGATCAGTGGAGGTGTGGAGAGTGGCTGCAGGCGGCCCGAGGGGAAAGTGGGAGTCAAAGGAACTCACTTACTGGCCTTTGAGGATTGAGCCCTGAAAAATCAAACAGGAATGAGTGATGGTTGTGATTTAGAGCCATTTCTCCTCCCTCAGCCTTGCGCAGTAATCACCACTTTAAATCAACATGTTTAAAAAGAAATATGCCCAGGGATTTTTTTTATTTATCAGGAGCCCTCCTACAAAAACAAAAAATCACTCAGCTTTGTTTGTTTTCTCTGTGCATTCTGTCAATCCACTCTCCCCTTCCCTTCCTCCCTCCCTTTAAGGGTGGCATTGCGTGAGTGCCAGCCATTTCACCTTGACCTGCCTGATTGACCCTGAAGATGGCAGATGAAAAAAATCTCATCAGTGTGAAACGTTGCCATGGTTTCGACTGAGTGGAGACCCCTGGCTGTGGATACCGGCGACCACGACGGTTTTATTTTTATTACTACACCCCTCCCCTCTGCACTGCTTCTCTCTTCCGTTGCTCCACAGCCATGTGGGGCTGCATCACTTCTGCCGGCCTTCTCACACGATCTTAGCACTGTTGCGTGCAGAAGCTGCGCTGAGAGCATAGCATTTTCACCCCATTGCCTTACGCATGAGTAGACTTGGGAGGGGCTGACTGACAGAGTTAGGAGAGCATGGGAGAGTGAGAGAAGGCGATCATGTAGATTGATGGCAGAGGATGAGACACCAGAACATAGGTCATGTAACGATAGGTGAATACTAGAAAAACAACCACATGATTGAAAGATTGGGGATTAAGGCGATTGACGGAGATGAGGATAGAAAGCAAAAGAAGACCTAAAGGAAAGGAATCTCCGGATGCATTATTCATTTCATATACAGAGAGTGTGTAGAGCACTCTCCAGGGTATTGCTCTCTCTCTCACTTTCTCTCTGTCTCTCTCTCTCACACAAACACATGCACACAGACAGATTGAGAGAATAGCCTGGGCACTCAAACCCCAGACAAAACATTGAAGGTGTACACAAATGCCTCCCTTCTTTCCTTTTCAAACCCACCGACCCACACAAACTTCAACACACAGTTGTGTCCACTTAGTGCATCAATTAGCAGGATCTAACAGCAAATACTTGTGCAGATGAACTGAAACACTAATAAATCTTTTTTTTAATCATGAAATCATCATACATCTTTATTTATTTGTTGGCAGATGGGTCAGGTGACATGGAGGATGCCTAATGAGTCGTTTGTATCTTTATTTGTCAGTCTTAAGTGGATTATTCTCATTGTCTTATAAATCTTGTTGGTGTGTCATCTGTAATTAGTCAGTTTTAGAGGTTTTTATTAAAAAATAATGCATTATATTACTTGCCACAGAAAATCATATGTTACGCTTCTCATTACATTATTTTTGCATTACTCTGTAGCACAGCCTGAAATGCATTATCACAAACTACCAGTTTACAATACAAACTATAGGTGACAGTCTCACACCGAAATAAATCTATTTCCTGATGAGGACATGCATACAATGTTTATTTTATTGTTTTAGCATAAAGACATAGCGGACAACACAAAGCAAAGATTTAAAACCAGCCTGAAGAGACTTCAAAGTGATCGCCACAGTGATTCTGCAGTAGAAAGATGGAATGGACAATGCTACACTTACTGCTAATCACTGCTTTTGTTACCTGTTGAAGGCACGGCTCTGGCTGCTGGTTTGGTGTCAGCATGCACAAACTCTAGGTTCTTTGTTAGTCTTGTGTTAGCATGCTGGACACAGTTTGTACTTTACCATTACCCTTTCATCCTTTTAGAGAATAAAAATAAAAGCAATATATCCACTCTTCACAATTTGTACACTAACTTTCTCTTCCTCTTTGCGCACAAACTGAAATCATCAGTTTGTAATGCAAGAGCAGTAAGAGAAGGGCATGTTTTTTTTTCTCTTTCTGTCTACTCATTGTGCAGATAATTCAAGAACCTTTGTAGTAACAATTTAATTGTATCTGTAACATGATTACTACGTATTATAAAGTCTAAACAACATTCAGACTTAAAGACCAATGAAGGACGATAGACACAGAACTGTAGCTTAGACTTTTCAGTTTTCTGTCTGTTTCAGATCACCAGTATTTAGATCATCTGTCATAAGAAGAAAAACAAAGATATGTGGGTATCCACAACTTGCAGTTGTGGATGCAGTGCCAGTTATTTGAGCTGCTGCAAAATGTCCTTGTCCTAGCCAGGAATTTGCTATGAAGCTGTTGTACATGTACATGAAGGTATTATTTTGCATGGCTTTAATAAATATACTAAAGTCACTGTACAAATAAATATCAGCTAATTCTGAGAGGTCAAGTGGGAGCCATTCACAGATTTTTCATGAAATGACTGTCTAGGTATTGCTATAAGCTGTGAACCCACGGAGTGGCTCTGTGTTGTATTGATAGACAGCATAATGATTGAGGGCTAGCAGGTTGTTTTTGAATGTTTTGTGTTGCAGGTACCGAGTAGGTTTGGTATGGTGATCAGTGATTGGGCCCAGTGTTCCCCGGCAGAAAAGCTCATTCCACTTGCTCCCTCAGGAGAACAGCTCTGCTACTGATTGCCATGTGCTGTAGAACTACTTTGATTTTTCTTTTTACCCAAACAACACCTCACTCACCACACTAGAACACATGCAAACATACCAACACTACTGACTGAACTATTTTCTCTTACAACTTTGTTTAATTCTGCTAATTTCAAATAAAAGCTTTTGTTCTTCGATGTGATTTATGTTTTCACCTCACGTTAAGCCAGATGTGACAAGTTTTAAGACCTCTCTGTGTTGGCATTACTTTTCAGGCTCAGACGCTACGTCTGTGCATTATACTATCTGTGAATAACTTTCCAGCATTTTGGCTAAACAGCCCTGGTGAAAAATAGCTGGCAGGTGGAAGGACAAACTAGAAAAATACACACACATCCAGATCACAATGAGGCTGGGTGTTTGGCCAAAAACAAGCCAACTATAAATGGAAAAAGTCAAGAGCTTGCAGGTGTCCATAAAAACAAAGAAATAGATTGATTTTGTCATGACCATCTGACTTACAGTTTTGCCTTGTAGTGATCAATCTCACACACACACCAATAAAAAGAAAAAAAAATCAAAATAATAGATAAAAGGCAAAAAACAAAAACAAAAACCCAAACACTAGTTTATAGAAAACGAGATAAACAAGTAACCAGCTAGCATTTTAAAGTGTACCCGAGTTAAGAAGCATTAAGAAGCCATTACTAAAGATGACTTCTGGACAAATAGTTAGCTTTTCTCTATGACAACGTTTCAGTGTCTGGATTTCAATGACCTAATTTATCAGAAAGGTGGGGGCTCAACAAATATAGAAGTAAAAAAATCCCAGAGTTTACCAGCGTTCCTCAACACATGGTCTATGTCTTTGAGAAAGAGTGTGGTGTTACCAAAATCCCTCCATCGCTCTAATTGTCGGAGTAAATGAAACACCACGATAAAGGAGTAATTTGGCAGCAAGTTGGAATGTGTGGTTTCTTACATATCCTATTTTCTCCCTTTTTTTCTCCTCTTAAGCATTTTTTCCACCATTGGTACCACTTTCACCCCTTTAGAATAACATTATTATCACAAGCATGAAGAGAGCCACAATTATTCACAGCCCGCTCTTTCTCAAGTTAGGAAATCGCCTTGAAAATTGGACAGGCCTGCAGAGTGTTTGCCACTTAAGTCCCCAGTTCTGTGCTTTTGAGATGTGTGTGTGTGGGTGTGTATATGTGTGGGTGTGTGTTGGTGTGTGTGTGTTTATACTTGGAAACTCCACTCCATGCACCCTGTCAGATCTCAGACCGTAACATAAACCAATTTTTCAACCTTTCATCGTGTTAAGTAACAATAACGACAATCTAAGGAAAATAAGGGTATTATTAATATCAGAACCAAATGTGGTAAAAATCCAACTGGCTTACTTTTTTTTAGGGATTGCTAAACTTATGAAAATTACTTTATACCAACTTGTACCTTTTTAGAGGTAAATGAGATATAGAGTTACCAAAATCCTATTTGGATATTATTGAACAATTATTGAGCAATTACCCAAATTGCTAGCTGTAGCATTAGAAGACCACACCCTTTAAGTTCAGTCAGTCCAGCTCTAGCTCTGTTTTTTTCTCTCTTTTTGCACTGCTATGGTAAGGCCTGAGTCCTACTGGCTGCCCTGGCATCCAGGTCAATTAATGGTCTATATCAATGATATGAGCTTTTTTAGGGACCTTAGGCTTAAAAAATCTGCTCAGGAGTCAAAGGGCAGAAGGTCTAATGATCTCAGTTTATAAACTGTAGCATTTTATAGTGTTTTGATTGATTTCAGAACCACATTTCATGGTATTTTGAGTATTATCTTAAACTCTGGCTCTCTTCCACAGCATTTCCTTTGTTTTATCTCTCTCCCTTCTTCCCCATTACAGCATCAGTATCCCCCTCCCTGATCCTGGTTCTGCTGGAGTTTGCTTCCTGTTTAAAGGTAGTTTTTCTGTCCCACTTTTGATAAGTGCTTTTTCATATGGAGTCATTTCATTGTTGAGGTTTTTTGTAGTGTCTTTAACGTACAAAAAAAGCTATGATGTAATTGTTGTTGTGATTGTGATTTTTCATTATTTATTTATTTATTTTAAATATTATGAGCCACAACAAAGAGACAAAAAGTAGAGGTAGAGGCATCACTTAGACCAGGGACAGTGTACAGATGTTTAATCACACATTAAACCTCTCAGATATCGTCATATAAAAAAAGAAGTACAATTTCAACAGTTTTAAGTCACAGTTTTTCTACATGATGAAGATAGATTGCTGTAGTAAACGGAAGAAATTTGTCAGCTTGACTCTTTGGAAGTAAAGAGTAAGTAATGGGTGTGTGCAAAAAAGTAGGACACTACCCAGACTGTACTGTAACAATAAAACAAAGTTTTGCTTGATTTAGTTTTTTTTTTCTATTGTAGATGCTGAAAAAACAGGAATTATTCTGTAATTTATATATTTATATAATACTTAGTTACTATGGGGCAATATGATACCACCGAAGAGGTCTCTGTCATCACCTCTTCACTAGTTTAGAGTTAAAAGTCCAAAATCTAAGCTCCTCGTAACATCTTTCAAAGCCGTCCTGTTGGACAGCTTGAGTCTTTGGTCCCCAGGCCTTATGTTTGACACCCCTGACACAGTGTTTGGCATTCTCAATTTTAAATATAGTTGTTGTTGTTTTTGTTTGTTTTTATGTTTATTCTTTACATTTTTGTCTTTGAAGAGCTTCTTCCACTTCACTGCAGTTTACTAATATTTTTCTACTATACTTCAGTCATTGGAGTATTGAATGGTGAAATATTGACTCTTTGGTTTTTGATGCTTGTGATCTCATTTTATTGTTAAGGTACTGTTTGTTTTAAAGGTTGTGTTCTGTGTTCAATTAAAAACAGCAAGAGACAATTTCGAGAACCATTTTTAAAAAGTGTTTTATTTTTGTGTTTAGGCCTTCTCTTCACTTATTTATAAACTGACATCGCATGAAATAAAAGAACAAAACTGTAAAGACAACTTCCTCAAAAATGCAACACATTTGACATGGCATGACTTTAATCTGTTGCACCAGCTCTCCGGACCCAAAGTCCTGTTTGTTTAAGGTAGTTCCAGCACTACAGAAATTCAGATGCACTTTAAGTGCTGTGATTTAAAGCAATTCAATCAATAGCTTCTGCTAGCCTGCGTAATACATTACTACAACCTACTTCACTCACACGTGCATTAAACACATTTAGGGCTTTTTCATTGAGAGCCATTTGACAATTTTAGTATCCTCAACAAATTTCTTTCTGTTGAGGAATTTTCCCCATGTTACACGCCCACATACTCTGCTTATACATAGCTGGCCTCTCGTTGTTTAGAAAAGTAAATTATATTGTATCCCTTAACTTCTGGCACAGTGTCGCTTTACCTTGGATTCAAAGCAGAAATGGCCTAACAATAAGGAAATGATGTCATAATACACAGAGAGTGGGGTCAATCCAGAAACAGTGGACACTGAACAGACTGTTTGTTGACAAATCATAAAACTGAAGTAAGAAAGCAAGAGTGGGTTATTCTACACA
>VUQR01011971.1:0-22516 GCA_015108515.1 Hemichromis elongatus
GAAATGATGGCATTCGATGCAGATTTTCATGTTTTATGTTGTTTCTTCTATGGGCTTTTCTGCACCAGTTGTCCACAAAGCCATCACTTATCAGCACAGGTGTTGATAAAGTGGCTACAATTATTGGTTCAGACATCTGCATTACAAATGGATGCCTGGGCCGTTACCCGGGGATAGCTCCAGTTCACACAGTCACACTCTGCCAGTTGAGAGGAAGGTGTTTGATTCAAAAATATGGCTCTACTCTGAAATAGATTGCCTGACTTGCAACGATGAGATTAGTGTGTTGCAGGTTCTGGTGTTTTGACAGAACATGAAGGGATCGCTATAGCTGCTGTATGGCTGACGTGCCCTAGCATTAGTGTCTATGGGCACTAAAGCGAAGGCTGAATCCTCTGATGTCCTGTGGTTATTCATTTAACTTTGCAACGGCTGATTAAACTACCTCTGCCTTCTTTTTATCAAAGCATGACACGGTGACAGCTTGACAATGAAGCCTTTTTTATTTTAAATCTGCATTGCACCATTTACTGCTATCAGTGGCACCGACATATTAAAGTGAATTTTGCTGTCATTGATGCAGATACACATGCAAGAAGAAAAGGAGAACTGGCATATCTCAATTTTTGTAATAAATTTACACTGTTGCAAGTCAGACACTGCTATTTAGGTTTCAAATTAGCATTGCAGATGAACGTACACATGCTATTTGCAAATTAACCACACATACTTTTAAAGTGCCCTTTATTTATGGAACATTTAACTAAAAAATGGGGCAATGCAATAAGAAATGTAGAAGTTAAGGTACAAGTAGAGAGGGATCTGTGCAAGGTGTGGTGATATTACTGATATATCTGAGCAAATGGGGAAAATAGCTTGATCAGACTTATCAGCATTCACACATGTGAATATTCACTGAAGCCCTGTGCTATTGCTTTAATCCTCAACACGTGGGCTATCATTAACAGGAGCTTCCTAAAATAAAATCAAAACCATATATCTCTTCTGACCAACTGCTGTGCGCACACACACATAAAAGGCAAAAAATGATTTAAGTTCTCTGAATATCTGTCTCAACCACATCCACCTACACTTTGCACACACAGCACAAAAGCATATGTACATGGCGTTGAGAGGCATGCACACATATGCTCACTGACACAGGGAGAAAATGTTACAGAGATATCTATGACCGCATGCTACAGATACGAGAGATTAGATAGATCTACAAACATGCAAATCACAATTGCACGTAAGACTAAGGGGGTGGATGCAAAGAGAGTGTGTCCGTGAGCTGTATGAGAGCTCTTCTGAGATCCCTCTAGCCCACCGTGGGTGTTTTGTCTTTCCCGCGAGGGATGCTCGTTGTTTTGCGGAGGCAGGTTCAGCTTTAGGATTAATGAAAAGCTCCATCTTAGTCATGAAAAGAGCATTTTCACAATCTATTTAACATCATGCATACCAAAGGCTCACATTAGGCGCTGTTGACTTATGCTCGCCTACAGCAGTGTTTTCTGATGCATTCATTGCCACTGCTGTGATCTTCTGTGGGTAGGCTGCCCCCCCTCCAGCCGTGCCCATTGAGTCTCTTGCATTTCTCATGTTCACTGTCAGAAAAGTCATTCTTCAGCGCTGAGATGAAATATGGTTCGCAACTGGAAGTCTGAGGGAGTTATTGAAGAAATGAGAGTAATAAAGCTTCCCAGGACTTCAGTGTTCTTTTTGGATAATGTCTTTTTTTTCATCTGGCGATGGATGATTGTCCACAGAAAGAGAGGATTCACTGGCACACAGCATGGTATTAGCCAATTTAGCCAAACCTTCAGGTCAAACAGCACTCTGCGAACTTACTGAGAGTGGGGCTAGGTCAAAGGATTGCAATGCAGGATGTTTCTATCTCAGTGGCTGGGCTGACCTAACCGAGACTAAAGTGGTGTAATAGGCTGCAGTGGAAAAGCTCACAGAAGTGCATTCCATGAGTGCTGGATGTTTTTTCAGCGGTTGCTCCTAGTGAATTATTTAGTGCACATGGTTGTAATTACACAGTGAATACAGTGAGGCCGATTGGATTGTGGCATGCCTAGATCATTGCAGGGATCACAGGACAATGTGATGAACTCAAAAGCATTCCAGGAACTGCTGCATTCTGCTGCTCTCCTCTTCCCCACCGCCCTCTCTCCCTTTAGCGCTGTCAGCAATTTTCTCCCGTGAATGGCTGGCGTCAGGCTGGCCTTCTTAGAGCTTTTAAAAGGTTGTTAAAGGTCCTTGTGAGACATGGCCTCTACCCCTCCATTGCCACCCACACCCTCCACTGCCCACAAAGCCCTCTAAGCAATCACAGCTTCTCAGGATGTCAGTTACCATTAGGGTACCCCCCCTTACGCCTGCGATCAGGGCTCAGCCGGGCAGGGTAACTGGGCCACTACGAAAGCACTCGCTTGTAGCAGCCAAGGGAGAGACCGGTCATCTCTGCCACGATGACCTTTAAGGGCTTTTCAAGGATCGGGATGTGATGGCGTGGGCGATGAATGATGGTGAAAGTAATGCTCTGATTCATCTGTTGGTGTAAACACGGAATGACTAGCACAGCAGAACAAGATGCAGCTATGGACTCAAATAAGACACAAATGTCATCCAATTCAGTTTTTTAAGGGTAAGACAACTGGAGGGCCCATTATGTGGCCCTGCTCTCCAGACCTGTCCAGGTTGGTTCGTCTGTCAAAGTAAAATGGCAGGACTGCAAATTCTGCTTGACAGCACATACTCCCCTTAGGGAGACTAAGTGGCATCAACCTGTCCTAGTCACACACTGTTGCTGACAAGGTGATGATGAACACCTTTCATTAAAAAGAGGAAGCTGGGGTTTTACTGTGAGAGAGCATGTTCCGGTCTTAATGTCAAAGGGAATGGCTGGAAGAGGAAGCCTTGGGGCCCAAACTCTATACTGTTTTATATGCCAAGAATTCCTTTATATCACCATAATGTATATTTAAAAAAATCCATAGGACCTACAATTATAGGCACACAAAATACTGGCAGCTTGGATTAAAGCACTCCTATGAAAATGGTTTGCATCTTGTCACAACTGCAGGTAACATATGATATTTGGATTTAATGCAAAAAGACTAATCGGCTCAAATTCTGGAGCAGATTGTGGAGCTTGGTGCAATTTAAAAACACAGATTTCTAGGGGGCAATATTGATAAATTGATTGATTGTCTGGGATGGGGGAAATATCCCACCCCACACTCCTTTGCATACAGACAACACAACTAGTGAAAGTGGGGGTGGCTCTTGTCTGAGCCTGTAGCAACGTTTACAAGGATTTACTGTGAATTTTGAAGATAAGTGGCAAATAGTATTCTGTCTGCATACATGCGGCTTTAGTTTTAGCTTGTTTTTAACAAGTCACGTCAGCCTAGCAAGCGTAAAAAATACACAAGGTGGATGGGACAACTTCACATATAACTTTTCTCCTTGTTAAAGGTTATTAATCAGATGATGAGATAGGAGTCGGTAAAAATGAGTAGTTATTGTTAACTCTAGAATAAGGTTATAGCTCAACTCAGTTGCTTAAAGTGCAAATGGATTTGATTTGCCTGTCTGACTGCTGTCCTCTAATGAAGGCTGCTGCATGTCTAAGCACTAATTAGGTACATTAAAAAAACTCGTTAGAACCCATACTAACTGCGTCTTGAGATAGCAGACTTATTTTTGTAATAATAGTGAGTGCTGGGTTCAAGACGGTTGAATTTTTAGTTTGGCAAATCCCATGCGCATTGGAGCTGGCAGGCTACACTGAAGATGCCAATACAGAAGCTGCTTTGGTAAAGCAGTTAAAAGCTGCACAGCTTTAGATATAGGATGCTGTTTTCTGAGGTTGCTGATGCTGCCCTGTTTATACACAATTTTCTTTTTGCATACAGTACATTGCTTTCAGTTGCATTTTAATCAAATGCAGGGAAAGCGAGCCGGCATAAACAAACAGCAACATCAACCGTGATTGCTTGACCCCAAGACATTTGTTATTAGGTGAAGAATTTGAAAACATCAGCTGTTAAAATAAATTAACACTGTATAAATCATTAACCATTCCGACACGGATTCCAACTTAATATTCGACCCCGTCTGTAGCAGTGGCTACAAAATATTTTAAGCCCAGTAAAAGCAATACTGACTCGTCTGCAATTGCTTTATAGGGACAGGAGCTCATAGCTGGCAAAAGAAATATTGCAGAGACCATTTCCCCCTGGTCACTGCGATAGCTTTCTGCTGATTAGGATACATTCCCCCCCCCCCTTAAATTTATATATATATTGTTTACTTCCATGGGCACCAGAATTAATCAGTGTGGTCTCATTTACTTTTGAGGGGGCACTGGCTTGCAGCCTCCAAACACAAATGTGTTTTTAAATGAAAATCTTATGCGCTGTAGCTTCAAAATGCAAAGCAGAACCCTCTTTGTCAATATATATGGAACATTGCAGCTTAAATATTGACCGGCTTTGCCATCACTATGTCACAGTGCTGATCATTTTTGACAGATGTTTGGTATCTCTTAGGGAGGTAAAGAGTCATACTGCCTGGTGTAAAAGCAAATCCCTGTCTGGATGTCATCACAGGCAACATAGTATGAAGGTTTTTCATCTGGTGTTCAAATTATCAATATGTATATGATATAGAAAGCTAATAATTATTATAATAGTAATAACACAACAACGGCAACATCTGCTAATAATATCATCATAAAACAATTACACTGAGCTGCAAGATCCAAAAGATTAAAACCTGTTTCCATTTCCCACATTTTGATTGTTCGGCTGAACAAAGAGGGAAGATGTCGAGCACTGAATCCATTAAAGTCCACTAGCTGAATGTAAATTATGACATTAGAAGCAATAAAATAGCTTGGATCTCCCAGTAAACACTAGTGTCTGAAGTACCCTGGCTGCCAGCATATGGCTTCAAACGAGACACAGCTCCCACACCTGCAATCCATCCACAAATCATTACTAGCCTAATGAGCAACATCAAACCCCGACATTATAACATGCTACTACTACCACCTCCATGACAACTGGGACGGCAGAAAAAACAGCAATCCGTCCTTGGCTTTTCCTTTTCCTTTACTTTATGCAGGTTTCATTCCCTGAAACTATATCAACAGTCCTAGCACTCCAGAGGCTAGAATTTGTAGAGTTTCTGCTTTGCCTCTGCTGGTTCATCTAAGTGCAGGATGATGATAATGCGTGTTATTTTACAGTAGAGGATTGTATCTAACCTCGCTATCTCAGTGGCCACACAGTGTTCAATTACATTGATTTTTTCCCCCCTCTTCCTTTGTTGTCCAGCTGGATATTTTATAGGCTTTGAAGGGGCACTGTGGAAAAGAAGGCAAGAAACATGGGGTGTACCTGATATCGCTTTATTATCAGAGAATCTGAAAACAGCACAAAAGAAGATGAAAAGAATTTGAAATTACCACATTAACATGTTACCCTTGTCTAGTAAGAGCTTTGAAATCCCAAATGGTAATTTTTTTAACCTAAAATATAAAGGTAGAAGGACACCTATGATTACAAAACACCGAAAGAAAAAAATGCATAGATGTCAAACAAAAGCAAGAAATCCTTGTTTCCTTTTACGCCTCCACGGTAGTCATAGTTGAGATGTAAATTTTACTGTTGCCCACTGTTGTCCTTTTTTTGTGATAAGAAACTTTGCATTTATTCTAAATTTATGTTAAGGATAAAAAAAAGGTGAGATTGTCACAAATGTAAAATAGAGACATGTATTGTAAAGTTTACATTAACCTGTAACAATTAGCATTCACTGTGCAATCACACAATTGGACTGATGGCAGTGTCATCTCCATAGATCATGCCTGGCATGAAAAATGCAAAAATAAAGGGATTACAAGTGTAACACGAGTAAAGTCGTGCACACAGCGCCGTGCTTGTTAGGATAATTAATATTAGAGAAAGCATAGGTTGAGCTCTTACTGGCATTCACAGATCTATTTTGAGACATGTTAGGCATTGTCTTAATGGGAAGTCTGAGAAGTGTATGCCTAAGTAGTGTTCTCCTATGACATGTAAACTGCATTATTGTGATACATTATATGCACAGAGTGAGACTTGCATAAACAGCTTAACTGCAGTGTTGCTCCAGTTGAACTATTAGTAAGATGTTTTATTGTTCTAATGCATGCAGAACGCGAAAGGTATTATGATGAGACTCCTGGTTTGATTGATGATCTATCGGTTTTGTTCAGAATTAAATAACAGCTCAACTCACCGTAAATATGGTGAAATTTTGTATTGACATCTTCTGTGGAGAGAAAAATCCTAATGATGCAGTTGATCCTGAGACGTTCAGTCTTGATACCAGCAATTAATTTTTTTTTCACCCATCCAGGAAAATGTTTCAGAACTTGGCACAAATATTCAAACATTTATTCGAATTCTATGTTCAGTATTTTTACTTAAAATTGAATTGAATGGGCATCAGCAGTTTTAATCAGTTCCATAGACATGGCCAGCAGACACCCTCTCGGCCCGGTAGGAAGCTTGGTATTCAGTTATCGTCCACTGTAATGAGTGATAAACAGAAATCAGCTTCGCTTATAAGTCTGGAAAACCTCGAGCTGAAGTGCATGTAGAACGGCATGTGGTAAATGACAAAATTCAGCTTGGAAACATGTTGCTCGCTTACTAAAGATTGTCCATTCATTTTCTTGTGCTTACCCCAGCTGTCATAGGGCCAAAGATGAGGTACACCCTGGAGCGGTTGACCGTCTACTGCGGGAAAGACATGCTCACATTCATTCCTATGGCCAATTTAGAATTACCAATAAATCTAACATGTTTGGCCTGTGGAAGAGAAGCAACCTGGAATATCCAGGCAGAAGCCATACACAAACAGGAAAAAACATGAAAACCTCACCCAGATAGGCCTGCTGGTGGATTTTTACCAAATTCAGTATTTTATACAGATCCAAACAGAATACCGGTAGTTTTTTCTTTATTTCTTTTTTGCCTAAACCCAACCGATGAGTAGTAAACTATTTCAATAGCAAAATGTGATTCAAAACATTTAAGTCAAAAACATGTTTCTTAATCTTCTGGCTCACGTGTGACCAATGTCAGCACCACTCCTCCTGCCAGTGGAGAGACTCCACTCATTACGGAGGAACTTCTCCCCAGTGGAAGGTGCTATAATTTCCCGCTGATCCTGCAAATAGGTGGAAAGAGGCCTCCTACATGCGATAAGTATCGGACTGATAACAGCTGATAATGGCCATTTATGAAGTGGGCTGATAACATTCAAAACAGGTCACTAATGACATCAGCCTACCCTGTATTTGAACATGGTTAACATTTTTTTCCAGAGAAACATAAATGTGCGTATTTTTAAAATGTATCTTAATAGAGCGTCAGACCTGCTGCCCAGACTCTGGGCAATTAGCCTTTTCTTTTCTATTTTTATCCAATAGTATGTGAGATAAATATAATATACAGGCAACCTTATGTTATATAAAAGTTCTTTAATAGTCCTGCTACAGTTCTGAAACATTATAACTCTAAAGAAGCTGACCTTTCTTTTACCAAAGGTGTATGTGCTCTGCCACCTTTCTCAAAGCTTTCCTCAAAGGAGCCCTGGACAGCCTTGTTCAGACACAGAAGGTTATTGTCTATATGGCTTTAAGAAGTCAGGGCAGTCATTCAAAAGAAAATTGTAAAGACCATTCAGATATCTGCCGTTACTGGGTTGTATATTGATATTGACAAGTCACTCAAATACTTGTTATATATTTGTTTTGCTATTTTAACATTCAAAATGATATTTACATTTTGTTCTAATGTCTATTCCTTTTGCACAGCATAGTTTAATCCCCATTAAACTTATATTTATGCTAATAAGTCCATTTCATTTATACTTTAAATACTTTTAGGTACTCAAGTTTATTACTGTGCTGATTTATATGTGATTGAAATACATAATCCTTCACATTAGTCCCAATATTTGCATGCTGTTGTCTTTTTATCTTTAGTGTAATTTTATTGCATGCATATGAACAGGAACATCGATAATTCGCAGTTGCTCCCACTTCGCGCTGAAAGGCCATTTCAAGTTTCATTTTTTTTTTTCAGAACACATTACACCTGTTCATGAATATATGCATATCTCATCAACCACACTTTGCAAGAGGCAGTTTTCATGCTCACAAGCATTGTTGTGTTGCATGTGAATGCAGGGCTCGAGTTGATGTGCTTGTATAGTTTAATACTTACACTCATCACTGCAAATTGAACTTTTTAAAATGAAATTCATTTCCAGGCAGAGTCATTTTCTTGTTTAGTTATTACTTCAGATACAGACAAAATAGGCCCATCTTCCAAATGTATTTCTGAACATATCTTTGTTAGACATAATGGGTTATGAATGTGAAACGAAAACAATCACAAATTGGTTTGCAAGGTTGTGTCAGTTAATTAGCACCTGCTTAAGTGGTCAGTGGAGATGTCCACATCGTACTGTGGGATGAGGCTGTGAACAGCATCAAAAGAGCGCCCATTAACCAAAAATGTTCTGAGCAATAGTGGAAATTATTGAAAGTGTTTCACAGGGGCACTCTAAAGGCTGAATAATGCCAAACAAAACAATGCCACAAATTAGCAATATTACACAATACATAAATTAAAAAAAAAAACACACACAACAATAACAATAATAAAATGGAGAATTAATATGAGCTGATTTAGTTTAGTACATAACAAGAGCACAAATGAAATCTTAAGGAGCATCACTGCCATGTTTTTTTTCTTTTTTCTTTTTAAGAAGCGGTCTTTGTGCAGGAAATGACTACTTATATTTGCTGCTGGTAGAAAAAGAAATCTCATTAGCAGTCGAGCTTCATGCTCTGCAAAATTGTCAGTGACATCCTTCTCTCCTGCCCCCTGAAGACTTGTTACAGTGTTCAGGGCAACTTGTGAAGGCATGGCAGTGTAAACTGATGTTTGAACTGTGACATGAATGCAGACAGAGAGGCGGTATTATTTTCTAGAAGAGACATCTTTCTCCTCGAACAATGGCCCCCTTCTTTTTCATTCAGATAATCTTATTTGATATTGCATTGTCGTGCTGTCTTCAAAAGTGTCACATAGCAATTACACACTTGTAAAGACCTATAGGCTGTGCAGTTCAGACACTTGCACATTATTCTCACTTGTTGGCTGATATGCAGGGAAGGTCTGGTGTTTGTTTTTTCTTTAATCTGTTTGTCTCACGTCCAAAAAGATGCACTCGAATTTGTTAGGCTGGCCTCCTACACTTCTCTTTGTCAGCATAGTCTCTGCTATAGCAGTATTGTTTGACTTCAGGTTTATTAGCAGGGTTCAGTTGTGAATACCCGCTTACAGCACAACGGATGATTCACCAATTTTTCATTACTCATTCTGACAAATGTTGAAACTAGTGTTACCGTCTGACACAAATTCCTGCCACAATGTTTTCATATTCTTTCTCAAACAATGCAAGGTAGCAATCACATTTAAGGTCACCGCTATCACACATTGTATTGTGGTATTTGGCAAGGATTTTTTTTTTATCTCCTCTCAAGCAATATCATTTATCTTATCCAATCATCTGCCCTTACTGATCAAATGATGTTATATACTTACTTCAGTCACATCTATGTCCTCCTGCTTCTTTTTATACAGGATTTTTTTGCTACTATACCCAACACTCACAGCCTCAATTTTTTACTAAGCTTGATTTGAGCTCAGGTCTATAGTCGACTTTCTGTGACATTTCAATAAACAGTTTCTTAGTCTTTATTGACAAACCCTGTCAAAGACTGCCAAAGCTGTTCCACTGTAACAAAGACATCAGCTATGACTTAGACACAGTTGCCAGGTACCATTTTGCTGCACTTACGGTAAGCTGAAGCTGGTGAACAGAAGGCTCTCCAGCCTACATTCTCCCTGCCTGTGCATTTCGTTGTGAATGGCTACTCTCACTTGCAGCTTCCGGAAGGAGTGCCCGTACCGTCAACATCTGCTGCAGGTCTCAAAGGACCCGCAGGCTGTTGCACTACAGAGAATGTTTGCTTTTAATTCATACAAGCATTTGGATAATAGGAACTCTGTTCCTGAAAAACAGAAAAATAAGATTCACACTCATATCATCAAAGACAGTCAGAGAAGATGGGTCGTAGTGAAAGGTGTTGTTTCAGGTTAGTGAACAGGCGTTCAGTCTCATGCTGAAAGCATAAATATATTAAGTATGCATAAAAAAGCTTTTCTGTACGCATGATGAAAAGATGCTTAAAATTAGCCATCAAGCCTACAAACAAAAACAGACACATTTTCACACTAGCCATTACATACAAGATGGTCTGTGATTTCAAAATTAGAGGTTTGCAAATTGATGAGCACTGGTCAGTGGACATTCAGAAAAGGAGGATGGGTGCATCAATGGGATCGTGGTGGCGAATTCTAGTCTGACAGAGCAAGTGTAAAATTGATTCGAATTAGACACAGAGAGCAATTTCACGTTTTGTGTGGACACCATCAGTGTGCACGAAACAAGACTCATTTTCTCATTTATTTAGCTATAAGCCTGTGTTGCATACCCAAAGGCACAATACAATACCTTACCGCAGGGTCTTACGTTACAAAGCGCCTTGAGGCGAATGTTGATGTGATTTGGCACAATGTAAATAAACCTGAATTAAACTGAAAAGAAGAACGTGTAAACAAAAGAGTAGACATTATTCATTATGGTTCTGGACACGTGTCAGTATTGTCCAGTCATTTCACTCAAAGTAAAAAAAAAAAAAGGTTGACTCTTAACTTATTATTCTTATTAATGTAAAAATATAGTTTTCTTTTGAAGAATGTGCAGCTGTATGACTCTTTGATATTAGGGGAGAAGACAAATCTTAACAATAAGCATTAAAGATAAGATATAAGTTAAGATGAAGAAGAAGAGGCTGCTCAAAAATCACAACGGCATGCAAGAGCGTAAAAAAAAAGAAGCCATGTATACAAAGGTGTTGCAAAGTTAAATAAAATAAGGAAGTAGGAAACTAAGACAACAAAATGGTGCTTCAGTTTCACTCCTATTTGCAGAATTTAGTGCCGTGCCTATAAAAAAAAAACCCCAAACCAAAACAGAAAATTGCCTCTTTGCCCCTTTCTAAATTTTATTGATTTCTGTTTGGGTGAAAGTGCGCCCTCTAGAGCAACCCACATTTAATGCCCATTCACGTGTATTTAAAACCTTGCAGTCAAGCCAAAAGAAGCCAGGTGCACATTTTAATTAAAAACACATTTTTCCAATTACAGCTGAAACCATGAACCTAAAATAAAAAGCGAAGCAAATGCAGTGGGTTCAAGCAAGCTAATTACTGTAAATCAAATGGAAAGTTAAAGAAGATAGAATCAAAGCTTAAGGCTAACTAACTTCATATCTTTGCTTAATGCCAGGCTGCAGCACTTTGGCGATCGATGGCTTCATTTTTCTTTTAGCATTCAGGTCTGGGCTGTTTCCCAAAATTATTGACTCGAAGTTGCATTCATTGAGAACTCTGGGTACTTCAAATCTGGAAATGAGAAATAGGAAAGGGAAATAGGAAAAAATAGAATGTTTTTTGCTAAGGTACCTGGTGAGTCTTTCCAATAAAACAATCAGAGAGTTGTTGTCTTTTTCTGTTTTTGTTTGCTGGATTTACTGATGGCAGCCTTGTGTAGCGCTGTGTATAAAGTGGGCTGTTGTTAGTGCTGTGCAGCCTATATTGCTTAATTGTGCAGTTCCCTTGTTGGGCTGGATTTGTTAACAGTCAGGTGTACAGAGGCTGACAGAAGGCTACATGCTGACAGTGCTGTGTGCATCCAGACCCACAAAGCTCCAGGATGGAGCTCATTAAGGTGGATAAATGAGTGGTCAGAATCAGCTCTTTAGCGTGTCATTTTCATGTTATTTCAGCTTTGCTTTGCTTTAAAGTTGCTGTAAATTGGGTTTACTGTATTGAAAATTACCCAGACAATGCTGGACATCAAAAGAGCATGGCTAAATTATTGTTGGTTTTACATTGAGGATTTAAGATGTGGTTTAAGTGTTTGGACTGCCTGAACCTATTATTTTGCTCTTTATGGACAGATTGTTTTGCTTTTATGTGATCAGGAAGTTAAATGAGCCACTTTTCATCCCAAAGTCCAAAATAATTTAATAATTGGCTCAAAAAGAAAGAAAGAAAGAAACAAACAAAAAAACTCATTTCTTAAAATTGTATTGATTTTTTGCTGTTGATTAGCTTATCTAATAATTGACAAGTATCGCAATTACTATTGAACTTCATATTTTTATATTTTCATTTTGTTTTTGAACATTTAACATAATTTAGTTCATTTATTTTCTCAAAACTTTGAACACCAAACCAGTTTTAACAGTGCTTAATTGGTGCTCATGGTTTCGAAGTGTGCCAAGAAAATATCCTTGAGATCAATTCACGATCGCCAGCCTGAACTGTTGATACAAGGCAGCATCCATGCTTTAATTCTTATGCCAAATTTTGACTCTGCTACTTAAATGTTGGTGCAGAAATCAAGACCCATCAGAGCAGGCAACATTTTGGCAATCTTCTGTCATTCACTGTTGGTCGGTCTGTGCAAATTTTAGCCTCAGTTTGTTGTTTTTAGCTGCCAGGAGTGGCACCCACTGTGGTCTTCTGCTGCTGTAACCCATCCGCTTCAACGGTTGACCTGTTTTGTGTTCAGTGGTTATTTGAGTTACTGTTTCGCCTCTGTCAGCTTCAAGCAGACAGGACATTCAACTCTGACTTCTGGCATCAACAAGGAATTTCTGCCCAGAGAGCTGCCTCTTACTTGAAATGTACACTTTTTCAAAGCATTCTCCCTAAACGCTGGAGATGGTTATGCATTTCCTGAAAGACTCAAAACAACCTGTCTGGCACCAACAGTCATGTCAACTTCAAAGTCTCATAAATCACCTTTCTCATGCTTGGTTCGAGCATTAGCGAGTCATCTTGACCACACCTGTGTACCTAAATGCATTGAGTCGCTGCCATGTGACTGACTGAGCTAAACAGGTGTACTAGTGGCTGATGAGTGTATTTCTTTTTCTTATAAGTAAATCATAATGAGAACTATAGTCTCACAGTAAACAGTTCTTCTATTACTTTACTAATGTGGTCTGTTGTAGAGGGTCAGATTTCTTCTCATATTACTGAAATTATTTTGCTCTTTCTCCTCTGCTGCACAGCTTCCATCCCCCTCAAATTTTTTAACATTCAGCTCACCAGTGCTGGCTGTGGATTCTGAGCTACCTCAGTTCCAGGCTTCAGGTTTATCATCCTTAGCAACAAGCGTGAGCAATTCTGTGTTCAAGAAATGGCATCTGTGCTGTAGTTGTGTTTAACTTTTGCCTCCTGTGGTTACCATTATGCTTCATAACGGCATCACTGTGCAGAATGTGTTTTAGTGAGTGGGGATGTACTTAGTGTTTTACAAAAAGGTTAAAAGAGATCTGCAAATTGCATCTAATTAAGCGATAACTGTTTAACGTTTTGCCAAAAGAGGGATTGATTAGCTTAGGACATTGAGAATTTGCTTCAGAGAATGAGAGTTAGTCTTTTAACAATTCAGGAAAGCTGTAATAAACCAAGGTTGTGAAAGCTGAACTGAGGATAGATTTTACTTTTTTGGTTGTGCAGTCTCTTCCTTCCAGCCTATTTTGTGCTGTGTTGCAGAAATTACAGTAGAAACACTGTCCTGTTGTTAACATTGGGGATATATGGGGCTCTTTGTTAGCTTGTCCCCTGTTGACTCTGTGTTTTTTGCTTGTTTGCAGGTCTACTTATGTGTTCCCAAGAAAGCATGAGGTGCAGAGACTTAAATTTTCACATAATCAGCCATCTTCTCTGTGATACACTGAAAGACCAAAGTTTCTCACGCTGCATGTGGTGGAGATTATGAGGTTGTACTCAGAAGGGGGGGCCTTCCGATTCAGGCTTTACTCTCTAGAGTCTCTGGGCCTTATGTATTTTGTATTAGCTGCTATAGATTAAAATTGTTCATACAATTTTTCTCTGGGGCATAGAAGGTGATGAATCTATGTAAAGAGACCTAATAGGATTCGAATTCAGCAAACAGACTTCAGACCAGGCGAACTGAACAGCAGCTGTATCTCATGCCCTTAAAGTTTGTGTGACTGCAGATCGCTTTGTTCCCATTATCTTCAAAAATCTAACGAGCACACGCTATACTTGCAAACCACTCATTCTTACAGATATGCCCTAGTTTTCCATATGTTGCCGCTTGCTTCAAGTGATTCAGTTGGAAATGGGTCTGTCAGGGGAGCAGGTTTGATAAGACATAATTCCTTAATCCTGACAGGCAGGCAGGTCTAGCCCAACAGATACAGTAAATCAATCAGTGTGTCTGAGAAGTACCTGCCTCCAGTATCGACTGTGACCCCGCCACCCCCATGCGCCCCAAACCCCCGCCCACACACACACACACACACACTTTCTAAGGACATGCTCTTTACTCTCTTTTTGAATTCACGCTCCGTAAATACTAAGCTTTGGTAGATTGTAGTCTAAAATACTAGGTTGAAAAAAAAAAGGATATTTGACCCACAAGATGAAGTATGGTAGGCATCATTACCAAAAGCTGCTTAGTGTCAACAGGAGGCTGGAGATGGTTCACCTCATACCATCTTTTTACTGGGCCATTAACCAGGCTCTCACAGTGCGAAAGAATGAGCAGCCTTCAGTGCCAGAGGCTTTAAGAGACCAAGGTGTTTGGATATATTTTAACCTGTAGATTCAAGATTCAAGTCTGCCATCTGAATCGTATTCAATTCAGGCCCCCAGGTATGCATGTGATGGCTGGTAGGAACTGAAAGCTTTATAGGGAAATATAATGGTGATGAATACTAAGTAGACCTGGCCCCCTTTTTTTTCTCTTTTTTTTTTTTTCCTAACAGGAGAGGCTAAAGAATGTATTGGAGATTATTTGAATAAAGGATAAAACACTGTGGTGAACCATGAGGGTGAGAACTTGAGGATTGTGGAAGTGTATATTTCATTGTTAGAGCAAGATAATAGTTTTGAATCAGTCAGTCAGGCAGGAAGTCAACAATTTCTCCCTTTCGTATAGCGTCTTCAGCTTATTCAAGCAGCATTATATTTCTCCCACTAGTCTTCTGGGATAAGAGAATCAGGGCTTCTTCTCACATTTCAGTCCATTTATCTCTCGCTAGATGTGGCTCGGTGGCCTTTAGCCCTCCATTAGCCCGCACCGAAAAACATCCAGCCCAAGTAAACAAAAAAATTTAGGGATGGCCCACTTCTTCTCCCCCTCTGTTTTCAACTTTGACTTCCAAATGTCTTCCACGATCTCCAAAACAACACATTATATTCGCCGTGTTTGGGGAAAACACAGCGATGGCCTCGTGTTAATAAGCCTTGTTTGCATGTTCTAAAATTTCTGTAGCTGGCACAGAAATGGAGCGGCTCTCTGGTGCGGTTGTCATAAAGTTGATATTTCAAGAGATAAATTACACCCTGGTTTCCTGAGGGTTCTCAGCGAAGGGAAATCAAACGGTCACAGTCAGCTATTGCATAATATCATGTCTTAGCAAGATTTACCACATATCTCAGGGTTCTAAATAAATCACAACTGTCAACTGCATTTTGCTGTTTCTGTAATTAATGCGCCTCAGAGATAAAATATTCAAGCTCCCAGCTCCCATCTCTCTTTATATCTAACAGTGACAAAACACATCAGATGTCGAGGGAAAGAAATTGGGATCATTCCAGTCATTTTCCTCTCTGTAAAAGTGTTTTTCCCATTGGACAACTTTGGTAGTGATGTACCAAATCCATACATGATACTGGACATGCTTCCCATCAGTGTAACAAGTTAATTGATTCATTTTTCAGCAACATGTAGTATGTAGAAGCAGATTAAGTGATCAGATGATTACTAGAAAAATCATTTACAGTTATATATGAGCAAAATAACATGCATTGATTTGCCCACACTCTTTTTCTGAAAGGCTATGGTAATGTTTGCAAGTCGGGATAACGGCTTGCGATTTCAAATGACTCCAGTTAGATATTCACAAGCCCCACTTGGATGGGATTACCATTAACGTGGGACATGAGAGATAAAATAATCCCTGTGGATCAACTAAATTAAAATTACCATTCTGCTCCGGATTTTAAAATGAGATTCAGGAGAATAAAACAACCCACAACAAACAAACAAACATGAGTAAAGGTTCATGAATCCACTTGGAATGACCCTCTAAAACCCATCTTTCTTCATTAACACAGAAATCCAATGATAGTTATTTGTACAGCTTTGGTACATTACAAATGGGACCCACTAATTACTAATTTTTCTTGCCTTGTAATGGTACCATAATGTAAATAGACACAGGTTAGAAATTGGATCCAGAAGAGAACAGCAGTATCTACCGTTATCTTTCATTACAGCAGCCAATCAGTGGGCTTTGCAGGGTGTAGCTCTTTTGATAGCTTTAATTTATTCCTTCATGTCTTCCCTATTTATTGGAGGTAACATTTTTTGACTTCTTCCATTTTCACACAAAAGCTGAGCTTCATACTGAGCTGATAAAATAAAACTGAAGGGGGGAAAAAAAACTATGAAACTTTTAAAAGCAAAGGTTTCACTCTAGATGGAATTTAAATTGCATGAGAACTTGTGTGTTTGTGAACGAACAGTAGGCTCAATTATTAATGGTAGGGAGGTGGTGAAAAATGATTTGCATATATGTGCTGACTCAAAACCACTGACCAGAGTAGGTAATAATAAGGTCACCACGTCTTCTTTTGAGAAATCATGTCTGAAATCCTGCCAGTCACAGTGCAGCATCGACATGAAGGTCAAATTCTAATTAGAGCCCAGCTCCGTCTCAACTACATCTAAACAAACACACAGTTTCTAATAAAACTGTGCCCCCCACACATAGTACCTGAACAGTTTGAATATTTTTACAGAGTGACATCCTACTTTAAATCATAACTGATAAATAAAGCCGCAGTTTTGGCTTTTACATTTAAGTGGACAACTCTTAGGTCCTTGTCAAACAAGTTCGAACAATGTCTGTGCAGACATTGCCACACAAGCGCACTGGTAGTGATGCATTTTTCATCAGCCAGTAATGATTGGTTTGCCAGAATTGAAAAAGGGAGTAACAATTGTGCAGGATTCTGCAAATAGAAGTCTGGTGGAAAAACCAAGAAACATTAAAAAAAAAAAAGAAATAAGAAACTTGCTGTTCAAATGTTTTTCCCTTTTGGTTTTGTCATTTTATTTTTGCTAATTCTGTGGTATGCTTCTTTTGAACATTCAACTTTGTACGAGTAGTGCAATTGCCAAATTGTGACGTAATTTGAAGTCTCTTTTCTTTGTTGTGTTGAACTAGAGCATTGTAGACAGACACTGATAAATATTCTCCTCATAAAAGATTAGAGAATTTAGAGTCTGGAGGCCTGACATTGTTTGGCAGATGCTAAGTGCTATTAAGCGAAGCACCAGTGTAGAAGTCTCCTCTCCCGTCTCTGATGAATATTTGAGGCTATTCAAGAGCCAAGGCAAAGTAAGCTAGCTACCTTATCATGATTTATGAAGTTTCCTCACAGCTTGTCCAACCTAACAATTTAAATAGCAAACTGTATATAAAGCTGCATCTCTTTCATTTGGAGACTAGAAGGCATCCTTTATCTGATGAATGTGAAGATATATAGAGAAATATATACACACACACACACACACACACACACCTTGGGAGACATATTTGCAGATGCCTGTTTTTGGGCTGACAGTGGCCGGCTGGAAAATTTCAACATTTTGACCAACCTTGACTGATACTTCAATTATTTTTGTAATATAAACACTCCCTGCTGATTTATTTTTTTTCTTCTGAGAATTGAAAAGATGATATCGGTGGGTAAAAAGCTGTTTGAATAATTGCTGTGGAAATTGTGCATCCTGACTCTTCAGGAGTATTTATACCTTGGGCCAGTGTAAACAATAATTATAGTAAGCTGGAATGAGTATGTAGGCAGATTGAGCCAAAATCTTTAGTTTTTTTCTAATTAGGCAAACTAACACCTATATAGGAAGCTGTCAGTATTAACTGCCTGGCTTGGCTGAGGCACTGCTGCTTAGAAACTTGACACACTCAAGAGAGAATAAACCTCACAGTCAGGCTGCAAAGATCTGAATGAGTCTTCTCTCTATTGTAAAGGATGACACAAACGGATATCAAGATTGCTCTTTGTCTCAGATGCATAGTTTGACAGCTGGCAATAAAAACTCTTGTCATCAAGACCCGTTCTGTAGTTCTGCATGGAGGCGTTTGAAGGCTTGAGGATTTGTATTATCAATATTATGCAAATACTTTAGCAGTAACTTTGTGCAGGGCTGGAATTGTGTTTATACTTCTCAATAAATTCCTTATCCGAAACCTTTGTAGCAAAAGATTTTGCAGTGTTTTTAGCACAGTAATGGTTATGCTTTAGTTCAAAAGTTTGGGGCACTAAGAAATGAGGTTTCTCTTTAAAGAAAATCAAATTTGTCGTTATATAACGTGATGAGTCATAAATTATTTTTGATGAATGTCTCCATTACAATATTTCTGATGAGTTTATATTTAATAAGAACAAATGTGCTTGGTGCAACACTTAGCAGTCATTATTGACTAAAACTGAAAATCAAGCACAAAACTGAACTCTACAATATACAAGAAGAAAGTAGATGCAGGTAAAATAATTATTCATTGTTTTTGTTCTAACAGTACTGGAATTACTGTATTGTGGTGCTGAAAATCAGCTCAGTGACAGATGGCCTAGCTCACCCTAGTGTTGTGCACCAGTTGTATGGCAATTTTTTTTTCTTTTTCAGTTCAAGAAATAATTATTTTTCCCATTCCACTTTTAAGTTTGATCTACCCGATCAATATGTCCTTTTAAGGCTTATTTCAGTAATTTTTTTTTTTTCATTAGAAACATAGTGACAGCCTCTTCCAAGCTCTCGACTCTTTGTGTGCAGCTAAGCCATCTTCTCTCCATTCATTTTCCTCAGGGCAGCCTACTTCTACCTTCCTATTGATCTGCTGTGCAGCATCAACATGCTGGAGTGTCAATTAGAGAACCCATCCTGCCCATCTGTGAGAGGAGAGCTGCAGCATTTCTCAAACTTTCCCTGGCTCACTTGGCCATCCAGCATCTGCTCAGGTCTCTGAAGATAAAAAGGGGAATAATCGTTTTAGAATAAATAATAATTTATCTCAGCTGTACCCTTGTTCATATTTATAATGTCCCTTTTGCAGCACTGATTAGAATGTAAAATACTTGCACTAGTTGTGTGATTTCTAATGTCAAGTGATAAATATTACGAGGGAATTAAAAGGAGTAAGGGCAGATCTGCAGAACACATCTGTCTGCTTCAAAGAGGACTCTTATTTATTTATTTCTTTTTTCTCAGGTGGATTTTATTTGTAAGGCTAGGCATGTTGAGCCAAGCAAGGGGAAAACCTTTTATTTATTTATTTTTAAGCGAATGCAGGCTGTCTTCAGCATTGTCTCGCTTTGTAACCAAAGTCTGGTGTGTCGCAGATCTCTTCCAGTGGCTTTAGTATTTCCAAGACTGCCTTGAATACGAAACAGCTTTCTGGAAATCAAGTTTTAAAAGATGGGGTTGAATGTAAAAAACAAGCTCTATAACATCGGGTTGTTCTTGTCATGGTACCACTGTGACATTATTGGTCTTAATGTTTCTTGACCTCGTCAAATCTGTGTATATATTTCTGTCATCCCCATCTACTCCAGGATATCAGCCAAAATAAAGCAGACAGGCACTGGTAGAATCTTGTGTGTCTTCTTGGTTTTTTTGAAAATGACTTAAGGTTTTAGGTTTATAACCTCAGTCTTTTTCTGTCTTTACATTCTTCTTCATGATGGAGGACGGCTGATGTACAGCTGCAATTTAAGTGGTTGCATTGCTGGCCAGCGGTTGTGTTTCTGTGTCTAAACCTGGCTTTAAAAAACAAACAAACATTTGAATCTTTTAGTGTATTAAATAATGCCATTTGATTACCTTGGGAATACATTAAGTTAAATTATCAGCAGAAAATTGTGGTAAACCCTGTTTGTGGCCAGTATTTCAACGCCCAGTCTTAACTTCAACAGGTTTTTGCTTTTAGGCCACACCTACTTTTGACATGACTCTTCATCCTTTGCAAAGAGAAATTAGATTAATGATGCCTGAAAACAAGTTCATGACTTTATCTGATACCTTTTACTGCAGAAGCGAACAGGGAGCTAATCTGACAGCCAAGGTGATGAGGAGCTCAAAAAACAGTGTCAAAAGTGGTACGTAGCTGTCAGGGAAAATCATTCTGACCATTTCAAGAGCCTAACGGGAGAAAGTGGGAGTATGGGACTGATAGGACAAACTACACAAATGTGCCATTCATCTGTCAGTCTATTTCCCGTTTCTCAAAAAGCTTCAATGATGAAGACTCTCCAACTAGACCTAGTTGTGGCTTAGTTGTGTTAACAGATGTTGCAGGACTAATTTTACATGTTATATTCCTGTTCCCACTTAACTCCGATTATTTGTTATCGTTGTTGTTTTAGAATATTTCCATCGAAACTCTCTTTAAATTGAGCCCTGTATAGATAATTGACCATCTTGTTTGTGTAGGGTTAATGCAAGAAGTTGAAATTCTTGAAAATATATTATTGCTAACCATTTTTGGGTTTATCAGTATTAAGGAGTCACTGCTCCCGCTGTAGCTTGCAAGGCCGTTTAACAATACACACTCATTTGCCTGAAGGTTGATGGCCTTTTGAAATGAATACATAGTCTGCTCTGAAATATGCTTTTGCACCTGAGGAAAGGTTGTTCTCTGATATGAATCTCCAGTAATTCCTGCAGCTGTCTTTGACATTTTCTAGCTGGTAAACATTTTGGTTGTTTTGCATAAGTCTGTGCTTATGGTTTTTGAGGTATGCCATTAAGAGCTCATCTGTAAATGTGAACAGATTTTGTACTTTCATTCAGTGTTGTTGGAATGTTTTTGTATTTTTTTCTGAAAATGAAAACAGCACAGTTCGATAAAATAAAAGCAGAACATAGATTTTGTGTGTTACATGGAGTATATTCCAGATATTTTTATAAGCTATGCAGTAAAAAAAACAGTGATTGTGCTTTCTGTGAGATGCTACGTAACTACTTATTGTGTTGAATGGAAATCTGACAAGTGGTCTGATGTAACCTCAATGCCTCATTAAAACAGAATTAATAGTTTCGGCTGAATGGTGATTGTTTCTGAGATGATTAATTCTTAGACAGCGCCCCCTGAATGTCCTGAGATCTCTCAAATATCAGAAAGAATTGTCTGCTCTGTGGCTAAAGAGGAACACCATAAGACATTAATCTGTAAAGAGACAACACAAGCTGATTAACAAGATAATACTTCATGTAATCTTGTGAGATATCTTTTCCCTTCAGTTGCACATGAGCTACTACAGATTACAGATTAACTGGCTTTCTTCAGTCTGAATAAGACATGGGAGCTGTCACCCAACCAGCCTTCCTTCTGTTCAAGCAGAAGTTTGATGACATCTATCTTCAAATCTGCAGCCTTGCAGAACCATTTCTTATTTGAACTGTTCAATGTTTACACCTGTATTTTTTATTTCTTTTAGACTATCTGTACCATGCTATGCTGACAGCAGCACTCCCCGCCTCAATCTTAGTATTTGCTTTAATGTCAGATGTGCTGCTGCATGGTTTGCGTTTGGTTATGGGGGGCCAAGGTGAGTTGGCTGGCTTTCCAGTTGTCATCTGCCCTGCAGCAGTTTAAGTGGACCTGCAGTGAATCAACTCTGAAAAATTACTTCTCACTCAGTGGGAGATAGTTGGGTGTATTCAAAGGACCTTGTCACTTCCAATATGCTCTCAATGAATCTCCGCCATTGCCGATGCAAGGCCTCAACCCACTCTGCTGGAAAACCAATGTCTACAGCTGTATTTTGTGACTGTGTGCAGGGAGATTGTTCCTTCAGAAGTTATTACAACTTCAGGAATGAGAAGGGTGTAGATACAAGATGGTTTATAGTGGCATATTTTGTGTGTCTGGCATGTGTGTGCTTTTTCTCTCAGGCGGATAAAGGAGCCGGGCAGAAATAATAGTTCAATGTATTGATGACTAGATGTGCATCACAGGAATCAACTTAGAAATTAAAAATCCGTCTTCAAACTTACATTAAAATGTAAGCAATTAGCTTGTTTACAGCACCTGAATCTGCAAAGAATCTCATAACTTCATCTAACAGCACGCATAGCAGCCAAACAAATGCAGTTTGATATAACAAGAAAATAAGGTTTTAATGACTCAGAGTGCTGTTTCTACATGTTTTCTAAATGTTCTGCTTAGCAATCCCCCC
>VUQR01011971.1:32867-48171 GCA_015108515.1 Hemichromis elongatus
GTTTGGCTGAGATTAAAGTTATATTTTTCACACAGCTGAATAAATGTCAGACAGAAAACTACAGTGCTGAAGAGAAACCTAGGGTTGCTCTTGTTTTTTCAATCAGTGATGAATGGTAGGATGTTCTAGCTTTACGGAGGGCTTTCTTATAAAGCAACAAGCTAATTCTCCAGGCTAAATGATGATCTTCTAAATTTGTGACACGGCATTTCCTCTCTATCTTATGATTTATCTGCTTTAAGCTACGTGTTTGAGAATGATTTGATGCTTTATTTTTCACAGGGACTACATTATTCAGAATCATACATAGTGAGAAGGTAAAATGACTAACAAGATAATCGACCACTGTTTATGCAAGTTTGATCAGTGAAATTCCTTTCATCACCTACCCAAATAGAAAGACTTTACTTTTTACCCCCCAAAAATACATGTTCAAGCATACAACGGTAGTCCAATATCAGAGAACTCTTAAATGACATGAAACCATGGCCGTCAACTGAGCTCAGCACTGTATATGCACAGTGCTGAGTCCAGACACATGGGTGCATTGCATGTGGACCTTGAACTGGGATTGCTCCACCTTCCAATATAACTTTATTTAACCAGTGGTAGCTGAATACACTTTTATAAGGTAGTTGGTTATTAGTGATGGCCAAATTAAGTTTTCGTAAACACTGAAGTTTGTATTGGAAAAGGGTTCGTTACTCAAAGCTTTTTTTTTTTTAACACAATCCTATTTGGTGGCATCTGATAGCCAAGAATATCAAGAGCCACTAAACTGCTTAATTGTCATTGTCCGCTCAGTTGACAGCTATGGTTTGACGTCATATAAGGGTTCTCTGATATTGGGCTACCGTTGTATGCTTGAACATGTATTTTTAGGGGGTAAAAAAGTAAAGTCTTTCTGATGAGAGGAATTTCACTGTTCAAACTTGCATGTTTTTGTGATGATGCCTAAAAGACTTTTTCTTGGAGGATGCGGGCATCGATCCCGCTACCTCTCGCATGCTAAGCGAGCGCTCTACCATTTGAGCTAATCCCCCTCTCCAGTAGATGTCCCTGTGTGACGTCAGCACACAATGATAAATAGTCTTAAACGTAAAAACGGTTGGACCAGCAAATACATATACGATATTTCACAAATGAAAGTGAAATTAAATTGATTAATTTAACAGATATTTTGTACTGTGTATTTAGAGACCCGGCACCAAATCTAAATCATATTCCATAGCAAAATGAATTTACTGAAAATTATCAGCAGTGGTTTCGGACCAAACCATTTTGAGAACTTGGTACACCCTGCCGTCTGACCTACTGAGATCATTTGACATCTAGTCAACTAATCAAATTTATTTCACTTTGATCTGTGAAATACTGTTTATGCATTTACTCGTTTTTAGCTTAAAAACAAACAAACAAGCATTTTATCTTCTCTAGTGACGTCACTCAAATCAGCTGTGAGGGGGGATTAGCTCAAATGGTAGAGCGCTCGCTTAGCATGCGAGAGGTAGCGGGATCGATGCCCGCATCCTCCAGATTGCTTTTGTTCTTTTTTTTTTTATCTGGTCCATTCACTGGAAAGTCTGTACCTGCGACTTTATGTAACTGAAACGTTAGTGTTGATATACCAAACATATTAATTCATTTCATGGTGTTTTGTTTGTTCAGAGAAATAGTTTTTCTTTTTTCCCATTACACTTTTTAATTAGGTCTTCTGGAATGGGCGAATTTTAGGTGATTATTGGTTATGTAGATGATTTTGCATCACATCTATTTGAAATTTTTATGTGTACGTCTTGTGTAAGATTATGAGTTACATGTTTAACTTAATAACTAAAGGTGCAGTACTCTAAGACCCAACCAGCCAGTTCCGGCAGGTCTACTTTAGTGACATTTAACTGATCACACAAGCTGTGGCGTTGTAGACCAGCACATGCGCAGTGCTGAGAACAGACACACGTGGGCTTTGCTTATGGAATTTATACTGGGATAGTTCTTCCATTAAGAACTCCATGGTCAGTTATTTCCTTCGGAGTTTCATGAGAAAAGCGAGAGTAGCATCCGTGTGATCACATTCACTCACCATCGGGGGATTAGCTCAAATGGTAGAGCGCTCGCTTAGCATGCGAGAGGTAGCGGGATCGATGCCCGCATCCTCCAAATTTATTTGCCCGTAAACCTAATGCATAAAGGTTTGCAAAGTCACAAATCAAATGCTGGCGTGCAAATATAAAACCCTGCGTGCAGGAGCTTTCTTAACTTCCCGTGAAGAAAATCCACAACAAAACAAAAACTATTTATCAAAAAATAGCAAATAAAGAGGTGTCTTATTTATTAATGACCAGGTTGTTACAAGCTTCTGGCTGTCACAGCACATTTTAAGTCTACATATTACTTTTATTATGTTACTTCATTTAAGTTGGAGCAGTGCTTTGGAGTGATGGGGAACCTTTTTAATGTCTAATAAAGTTTATAAACCAGGGTTGTAAAGTTAAAAATAGTGATATGTCCTAAACAGCTGTTACAAATGTGGGGGAGTTTTGCTCATAGAGGGATAACCTTCCAAATGATCATAAGCTCTCCATCAAGGCAAAAGAGAAATGTGTAAGCCTGCACAGTAAACACGCTTCTTTATACTTTAAACACAATGTGTAACGAATAGTGAAAGCTCCTTAAAAAGATTCCCAGTGTAGAATAACATGTGGCCTTTAATGAGGCATCCAGCACACTTGAGGTCAATGTTTGTGTTTATTGAAGCTACAGCCTTTGAAGGTAATAAATCTATAGTACAATAAGCAGCATGTTGTTATGAATTACTGGCTATTGTTGTGCAAAACTCCATTTTAGCTTTAAAAGATATTTACACGTTTCCGTAAACATCAGGAGTCGTGATGGCAAATAATAAAAAAAGTTATACTTTTGTAAATGAAGACTTTGTATAAATTTAATATTGTTTTTTCTTAGTATCAGCGCTCTAACTAAACAAAATTACTGGTCCTATTTTGAATACACAGGGGGAAGATTTCATAATAAACATGTGATTTTTAATTCATACACTGATCTGCAGTCAATAAAATCTGTCATGCGGGCAAATAAAAATACTGTGACCGGGAGCAACAACATGAAACAATCAGACCCACACAGACACAGACAGATTTATCATCATGAACATTAACATCAGGCAGTGATAAAGTTCTGCTATCTGACTGCGTCTCCCCCCTTAAAATGACCCTCATTGATCCTGGTGCCCCGTGCTTCCCCGCCCACAGCGTCCTCTCTGAGATAAGGGGGTCAATCAGCTTCGGTTTGGTCTGAAAGCAGTTTCTGAACCATGAGTCCTGGCGCCTCGATCCCTCGCCGTCTCACTTTCTGCTCCGAGTGTCCCAAAGCCAAAAAGATCTGTCTGAGTTTTTTTTTAATCTTTCAGTGTCTGTTACAGGAAGCTAAAGCAGCAGGGGAGCGGCCGGACAGCAGGCCGTCTGTCTGATGCTGCCTCGTTTTCTCCTCTCACATGAAGTCATCTGAATCGTAGGCATCCTGCAGAGTACAGGCAGGAAAGCACAAGTTACAGCCTGTTCATCATCAACTGCTACTGCCTCGCTAAAGAAATAACCATACACATGAATATATATATATATATATATATATATATATGAAATCATGGTAAATGAACAAAATAATGGAATCTTTCTTAATGTTCACCTCATTAGTCTTCATGTTTTCAGACCTCATCAGTGATGAGTAGTTCCTGCAATGACCAAAACGCAAAAGTGTCACATTTAGCTGCCAAACATATTTGGATTAGAAATGGATGAGACATACTTTTTATTGTTTATAAGTATTTATATCTGAGATGTACATGTGGTCAGATTTTTGCTGTTACAGTAGAGGATATGAGTGAGGTTAAATGCTTTAAGAATCCCCTGTTTTATGTCTTGGTTAGTATAGTTCTGACTTTTAATTGGAAAATATTATGTTGTGTAAATGGACACAAATTAGTACATATAGAGCTGTGAGATAAAATTTAGTTTCCACAAAAATGAGTCAATAGATTTGATGAAATGTTGTCGTACTCATCAATACGATCATTATAACCATTTTGGCTATAATCGCGCAGCCATAATAAACACTGTTCTACCTGAGCTCCTCCATCTCTTTTTTCTTTTTCTGCTCCTCCTTCTCTCTCCTCTTCTGCTCCTGCAGCTGAGCTTTCTTCTCGTTCCTCTCCTCCCGATCTCTCGATTCCTTCTCTGCTGCCAGATCAGGGAACCGTTCCACCTTTGTTTTCTCCAGACGGTTTACTATCTCGTTGATCTTCTTCTCCACTGCCACGATCTTTACCTGTGAACACAGAGCCAGTTTAGTGAACACATAAAGTAGAGTAAAAATACTATGTAAAGAGTATTAAACTGATTGCTGCTTAACAATCCATCAGCGTACATGAAGCCGGGTCTGCTGACCTCTTTCTGCCGATAAAAGCCGATCTGTCCAACATCCATGTCTCCTGTTTTCTTCAGGTTGGCCCACGGTGTGTAAACCACATTGATGTTGTTCATCTTACAGCCTGAAAACATGTAACACGTCAAGTTTAACCACATCTGCATTCAAAATGTATCTCTCTAAAAATTATGACAGGCAGGAAATTGTACAAGAGGGTCTCTCAGTACAGCCTGCAGGCTTAAGGAGGAAAAGCATTTTCTCTTTACCTTGGATGCTGTTGTTTTTTACCAGTTGTGCGCAGTCTATCAGCACCTCTGGTGGAATATCATCGATGGTTTGACCCTAGAAATTACCCACATAATAGCACAGTAAACACAACCACATAATATCAAATATTTTCCACATTGTTTTTATGTGTGGTGTCGCTAACCAAAAAAAGAGAACAGACTACATTTAGTGATAGTTATTCTGAGAATTAGATTCTTGATAAACTGCCAGTTCGGAGACAAAACTCAGGAATGTGAACCTTTATTTAAAAGTCTGCTTTTCAGGGTCATTCTCACTGGGCAAGCTGATGCTTACCTTTGGCATTCTCAGATATACGTGAGCTGACGACAGTTTGTCCACGTGAAACCTGGATGTGGGGAAAAGGAGTAGGTTTAAATGACTGGATGACATTATGTATAATTTTAAAAAGAAAAAAAAATTGTAAAAAAATATACACAGAGCAAAAAAGTTACTAGCAATAAATGAAAGGAACAAATAATTGTGGAAAGAAACTAAAATTATAGTTAAATGGAAATAAAAATATATTAATTAACAAAAATGAAAGTCTTTCTTTAACTGCTAATCAGTTTCAAAGAGAGAGACATTAGTAATAAAGAAAAGTCCAGTGCACTTTTTAAATGCTGAATGATTGCAAATATTTCTCTGTGCACGTTTTTATTTAATTCAACCCTTCTTCTTTTGGCTCTCACTTCGGTGGTCATCGCAGTCGATCATCTGCCTCTATCGCATGCTCAGCCTCCATAAACCTCCTGTGTCGTCTTCCTCTCCTCTGGCATTTCAGTATTTCCACCATCCCCTGCTGTACTTGTCTAAACCATCAAGCTCTCACATTCGCAGTCTAGCCCCTGCATTTAAAGCCTCTACTCTCTAAACTCCTACATTCTCTTTGGCTGCCTCCAATCAGGTCTTTCTCCTCTCTTCCTCTGTTATGTGACAACAGAAGTACTGCTTTCACCAGCATCCTGCAAAAGTCTCATTTTTGGTCATCTGCTATTTATGTAAAAATAACCATCACTGAAATGACTGAAATTGCTGCATCCAGTTAACCGGAATCAACTTTCTGTGATCAGAATATTTGGCATGGCAAAGATTTTATTCTAATTTCAACCCTAAATTACAAAGGTAAATATAACATGAATTTATATATATATATATATATATTTATATATATATATATATATATATAAACTAACATGAATTTGTCATGCCTACATTAACGGGCTGCACTTCAGTGTTTCGTTTGTTATAAACTAACTCAATGTTTACATCCACCGTTTAATATATTCTTACAAATTGTGCTTAAAGGTAATTCCCTAATCATAAATGTGTCTTAGTGTTAAGACACATTTATCTCTGGGATCAGGAACCACGTACTTTTATTGCATATGTTAGTTTCTTTACAAATCCCAGCTGCAGAAAATTCAGGTTATTTCACAGTTCAGATAAAGAATCTCACCAGATATCTTCGGGCCAGCCATACTTTATAAGATCCTCATCTGTTGGCATAAAACAGCCTCGAGTTAAAGAGTGAAGAGTTTTTTTTTTTTTTTTACCGGTGTTTAATTAACAAAGTAACACAGCGAAAGGAGGAAGGTAGAGAAGGGTGTGAGTGCGTGATCAAAGGACAGCTGTCTTACTTTCATATTTGTCTTTTCCCATGTAGATCGTGAAGGGAGGGCTCACCACTGAAAATGAGACGGGAAGTGGCCCGTTACTGAGTGGTGAAACAGCGAAATCATCTGGCACGAAACTCGTGAAAGACACTAAACAGCTGAAAGGAGTGCGAAGCTAACCAGGCTATCAGCTAATGGCAGCTCAACTTACCGGCGCTCGTGAAGTAAAACACCATTTTACGTGGATTAAAAGTCGCCACTAAAAGATGAACAGTGGGTGTTTTAACTTTGGACGCTTAACCGCTGACTGTGAAGAAAGACAAATTTCATCTGCAGTAAGGTCTGCTGCCGTTCGCGTGTACAGAATGACCTGGGAAGCTGTTACCTAACTGAGGGAAAGTAGCTTGTAGTACAAAGGAAACAGCGATATTTACCTTCAAAACAAAGGCCGGTCTATGTCGATAGAAAAAAATCGATAAATGCTGATTCTTTTTAAGTTAATTTTTGTTTTAATATAATATTTTTCGATTGTTTTCCATTAACAAGTTTGGTTTATCTCATCTTATTTTTTATGAGGTATTTTTTTTACAACAAAGATGCTTTATTTTGAAGGCTAGGACTAGCAGTTTCTCACTGCTTCTACTACTGTTCTCATATGCTAGCTGTTTCCGTTTCCTGTTACGGTGTAGGTTTTTTTTCAGACACTGGCGCGCGCTGTTCAAAACACAGAGAAGAAACGCGCGCGAGCCGAGGAGGTAGGAGACCCGCCAGCGACGCAAATATATATACAGACATACAAACATTTATCGGTTTATGTAGTTCAACAGAAACATACTCGGTAAGGAAAGCGAAGCGACTTATAGAGTTGTATTTTTTTTTAATCTCATACTTTGGGTATATTGCTAAGTACCGTGAATGTAGTAAAGGTTTACCTGGCACTCAGAAGTAGCTTGTTTTTAATGCTGAATTTATTCACCTTTTAAATCACAAACTAAGGCACTCATTCCGTTTAAGTGTGCAAAACTCCCGATCAATATCAAAATGTCCGTTGTTTTGTAATGGAGACCGTGCTCAACTTTGCATAAGCCAACAGTCCCGCCAATTATGTCTTCGCCTCCAATTGGTGCCCTTAAATGACCGCTTCGTTAGCTAACATCTACCGTCGAGCTAAAGCTGTCTTCGAGATTATTCGGTTTTGCCCACTGACGAAATGACAGTCATTGTAACTTTAGGCTCTCTCTCATATCGAGATTCATGATGAGCATCCTAATCGATCATTAAACTCAGGTCGTGGGCTGTTGCTTACCTTCCACAGTCACACCAAACTCACGCAGAAAATCTCCCGATTTAACGTCATGCCCATAAAAATTATCTTGAAGCTGTATTTGTGTCAGTGAACCTTGTGCAGCGAGTATTGCTTTCAACGCCGAAGTTTGGACTCCGATTTTCTAAGCTTTACAAAAGATATCTGCATGAATGATTTGGTATAGCTGATTTGCAGCTCGTGTTCTACTAGGCAACAGATCTCGGTTGTTTGGTTTGGCTCTTTTTCAAATAAGCTACAGTGATATTTTTGATTCATCTTGAATTTTGAATGAATAAGGTAGATTAAAGCTTCTCTTTATTTTCTTTTACATCCAGGTTGATTATGAATCTTAAAGAAATCCTTTTATTTTCTTTGATTTAGGAGCGACTGTTCAAATTGATGGTGTTGTTTTTCAAAGCTGAAATTCCTAAAGTTTCTTTTGTTTTCATTACCTGTGTGCAGGTGAACTTTATGAAGATGATGCCCACCACAACCAGAAAGAGAAAGCAGTCCTCCCTGGACTCTGACAGGTAAACTGTGTGTATGCTTTGTTGGCTTGCTGATTTACTCTTGAAATGTATTCTCTGTTGGATGTATACACTCAGATGTAAGAGAATAGTCTCAGTTGTTATACAGTTGAGAGATTATGGAAGCTGGTGTTTAATACTAAGAAAAAACTACAATTGGGTTCCTACAATAATGAGATTCCACCAAAAGGTTCAAACCTAAAACCTTCCTGTTGTCAGGCAGTAGTATCAACCACACATTGTGGTCAGTCAAAATCAAAGACAGCATAGAGAGATGGACATTGCTTCAGAGTCTTAAAAGTAAAGCCAGCTGTGTTTTAAACCTGCATTCTTTTCGAAAGCCAGCAACAGGCAACTTAGAAGGAGTTGATGAGGAAATGAGCCTTGGCTCCTCTGCTCTGTAATCTCAGTAAACACCTTCCCGATGAGTTAATTGGTTCAAACTTGCCAGTTACAAGTTATTGGCCAATTCACCCCTCACTCGTCTCATCTGTTTTGTTTCTCAAACATCAGTCACCCAGCCAAGAAGGGGGTGATGCGGGAGATGTCACCTGTGAAGAGGAGATCTCCAAGAAAGCCCCAGCAGTCTCCTACCAGGAAGAAGGCAGCTGCCCGTCTGGACAGCTCGCCACAGAAATCTCATCGCAGACCAGCAGGTGGGATGGACTAAACATATTTTGTTGCAATCGAAATGCTTTTTTAATTTTTATTTGTTCAAAACTTAATGCAAACGACCATCATTTTCACTCTTACATTTATAATAATTTTGCATTCCTTAGTTTCCTACTTATTTAATTTTTTTTAATTTTTAAAGGTTCTCCAGCTAGGTCACCCGGAAAAGCTCCATTCAAAGCTTCCTTGGTCACCAGCTCCTTCTATGGCAAAAAGAAGCCAGTGTATCTCACTCCACTTGAGAGGAAAGCACTAAAGGACTCTCTGCCTTGTCCACCTGCACCTGCCGCTCCACCCTCTCCTACTATGACCCAAAAGCCAGAAAAGAAGACAAAAAGGAACATTAAGGGAGGCAGTAAGCTGAGAAAAGCATCAGGATCTAGTAAAGGGGGGAAGATGGGTACCAAAAGCAACTCAACGTCTATAAAGAGGATCAAGCTGTCCCAACCCAAACCCAGCAGCAGGTTTGTCATGGCTGTTGATATTTCTGTAGCCTTCTGACATCAGATATCTGTTGTTTTAATTGATCTTTTAAGGTTTTTCTAATTCTCATGCTGTTTAATTCCGCAGTATCGCAGCTAAACCGAGTCCTCCTCCTACTGTTGCACCTGCCAGCAACAAACCCACAGAGTCCAAAAAAGCAATCACCCTCACATTCAGCAGCCTGAAGCCGAAGCCGAAGCTATTTGTTGGAGCTGCTTTCTTCGGTACAGGGAAGAAACCTACATCCATGTATAAGAAAACTGCGCCAAAGTCTTCAACCAGGCCGTCTGCAGCTGTCCTACCGCAGACAAAGGGCAAAGAATCAAAGCAGCAGGAGCCGCAGGGGGCTCAGGCAGAAAACCAACAGCAGAAAGAACCTGAAAAGGTTTGTGTACAAGTATTACTGGAATATCTCATCTCTTGAGGTGATCTTAAAGAGAAAAGTATCTTTCCTCAAGCTCTTGCGCACAATGACAATTGATAAAAGGTCGCTTGATGTCCTGGAGAAAGTTGAGGTTTCAGAGCGTTGGATTTAATTATATTGTTATTGTTAGACCAAAACTAGACTGTAAGACTGTAAGTGTACAGTTAAATGAAACAGAAATGTAGATTTTGGACTGATGGGAAACGGGTCCATTTACTGATCCAACGAGATGCTATTTTTGGACAGCGATGCATTTCTTTCAAATTTGTTAAAAATTGATTTAAAAAAAATCAATTAAAAATTAAATTAACTGAGAGCAATGTGAATAAATAACCACCAGCATCTTGTTTACAAGGAAAATACAGTCAATACAGTTTCATTCTGAAGTTGTATTGATTGTATTTCTTGCAATATCAGAAGTTTATACATTTTGGGAGACAAAGTGTACACACAGTAATGAAGAGTTCAAAGAAAAGAAATGGTAGCTATCATTTGCTATATTTGTCCAGTCTTTACTTGTGTGGGTCTAGTGAGTGCTTTTCTAATCAGATGTCAGGATGCCAGACACGTATTAGTCAGAGTGTCTTGCTGTAAAGTGGAAAACCTGAAGCTCAGGTCAGCGTTAAATTTAACAGACACAATTTAATAGATCAACAGCTTGGATCTGAAACTTGGCTGTAGTGTTTTTCTTACGATTAACAGAAGGCATTCAGGACACGTTCTGTGGGGAAACATTTCAACCTGAACAATTAGTGTTTAGTTCAGGGTACAGGAAAAACTTGTATATCTACCTTTATAACTGAGGTTGAAGTTTTAAAGTCCCTCAGAACATTTAGCTCTTCTGTAATAATAATAATAATAATAATTATATTTTTTACATCTGATAATAAGATGATGATTTTAAAAGTGTTTTATTCAATGGCGTCTGCCATTTACTATGTTAAATAAATGAATGGTTGTTTTTCCCCTCCATGGCAGATATTGTCGTGTTAATATTATTATTTAATCCTGGTTGTTTCCTGCAGACTGCCGTCAAGCCGATGAGGACGTATGAGAACAAATCAAGCACAAAACAGAGAATGAAGTTTGATCCAACAGACTGGATAGACTCCGTTAATGATGAACCTGCAACTCCACAGCCATCAAGGTACTGATGTCTTAAATCTGCCATTGATTTCATTTTTAGAAAAGAAACTTTACTTGCTATGTATATATGTATGTATTTATTTATTCATGGGATATTTAACAATCTGAATTTCCAACACAGATCTCTAATATTTGCACTTTATCAATCCCCCGAGACTGATGTTCAGCGATAAACTGTTATCGTCTTCCTTCCTCAGATCCTCCAAAATGATGCTGGACAAACACGGGATTACTCATGAGATCAAGGTTACGTTGTTGAGGTCTCCAACAAACAGCTCCACATCTCCAGCCTCCTCCTCCAACACTCAGGTACACAGCTGTCACAAAGGGTTGTTGTTCATAATGTAAACGGTACCTTGATAGTTTTTCTACTACTACTGAGCATTGAAAGTGTCTCTCAGGACTTAATTGATGGGGATTTTTTTTTTTTTTTTTGTAGCTGACTCATGATCACTTTAATTTTTGAATGACTCGTTCAACTTGAATTGTTGTTTTCCAGGATACTCCTACAACAGAAGGTGGCTCCGAGCCAGTGTTTGAACTGAGTGACATAAGCCCTTCCAACACTGACTCCAAAGGTGAGTAAAACACTGTTTATTCGATCCCTCATCTCACACACGGAGTAGCATAAATAAATCCTGGTGATGGTCAATTTACTCAGGGCTCCTTTCATATGTTAATGTTGATGTGTGTATATATATTTTTCCCCAGAACCCACAGCAATCTATCCCATATTTGGTTCTGCCTCTAAAAGGTGAGACGGTTTGTTTAGAGTTCAACACTTAAAGATAGCACAGAGAGAGACATTTCTGTACAATAAATGCAACATTTTTAGTTTTTAGAAGAACAGTTACTTGATTTCAGTTAATGAAACAACCCTGAAGTATTGCTTTTTTACATCTGCAGGTCAAAGAGCACAGCTCTGCGACCTCCTGTGTCCTGCAGCACCCCTTCTGGTCCAACAGCGTCGCTACAGACTCCAGCTTCAGCTGCTAAAGAACGAAGCGTTCGCAGGAAGAAAGAGAAGCAGGATGATGACCAGCTCATAATTGTAAGTTAAATTTATCTGTTTGTGTGTTGCATACATGCTTTGATATATTTATTTACTATTTTCTATTTTGATCCATTTTTTTTTTACTCTCACATCAGGATGCTGGTCAGAAACAGTTTGGTGCGACGACCTGCAGTTCATGTGGGATGGTGTACAGTGCAGACAATCCAGAGGACAATTTCCAGCACACCCAGTTCCACCAGCGCTTCCTTGACTCCATCAAGTTTGTGGTAAACTTCCCCCTCTCCCTTCGGTCTCTCTGGACAGAAGATATGAGTTTATGAAGCACTGAAGTGTGACTAGTGCTTTAAAAACAGAATGGAAAAATTTTGTAGCATGAACTGCATAACATAGTTGGTTGGACTTTACTTGGGTGTGCCTCTCAGGTACACTATAGTCCATGTGGGGGGGGGGATCAGTGAAGCTGTTAAAGATGCTGGCAGGAGTTTGCTTTGTGGGATGAGGTTGTTGTTTTGATTGTTGGCTTGTAACTACAGCTCCTTTCCTCTGTTGTGTTTCCAGGGCTGGAAGAAGGAACGAGTGGTGGCTGAGTTCTGGGATGGAAAAATCCTCCTGGTCATGCCAGATGATCCCAAGTACGCCATCAAAAAGGTTTGAGCCAGCACACGTCTGCTTATTTCTTATACTCTGTGCCTTGCCTTGTTGTAAAGGGCTTTCACTTTCAAACAGACACAAGTCTAGACAGAGCCTCATACACAAGTTGGTGTTAACTTATAAGTGTTGCATTTAGTTTTTAACCATTTTTTGTGTGTTTGGTTTCAGGCGGAGGATGTGCGGCGTGTAGCGGACAATGAGCTGGGGTTCCAGCAGGTGGCTCTGAGCAGACCAACTCAGGCTAAAACCTACCTGTTCATCAACACAGAGCGACTGGTGGTAGGATGCCTCATCGCTGAGCCCATACGACAGGTACGGCTGTGTGTGTTATTCTAGCATATCTGGAAAAATGTGAATAATTGTTCAGGAAATCTGTTTGTTGGAACATAGTAACGCTGCAGTTAACATGTTCAGCTTTTAAACATCAGATTTTCTTTGGAGATGAGCCCTTAATGATTCTCTTGGACTCAAACGATGGTTTCGTTTTTAGTTGATGCCACAAGGGTCTTAGAGCTGCCGTGACTTATGCATAAATTCTCTTCAGGCTTACAGAGTCCTGGAACAGCCAGATCGACACAAGGACATGACAAAGGACGACTTCATGGAGCGACACAGAGCCTGGTGCTGCTCCACTGTCCCAGAACAAGCTCTGTGTGGAATCAGTCGGATCTGGGTCTTCAGCCTGGCCAGGCGACAGGGCATTGCCACCCGCATGCTGGACACAGTGAGGTAGGATGAGTGTATGATGTCTCAATCAGCTGGCTACGGAGTAAACTCCTCACACACATGAAGTTGTGACCCTTCTAAACAATGTTTGAATGGTTTTCACTATGGTAAACAGCAGGTAGTAAAACTAGAAACAGGCTCACATAAAGTGTTAGCCGGTCTAAAAAGGCTTTTGCATGGCCTCAAGGTTTCTTTTCCCTTTTCGTCTTAGGAGTACGTTCATGTACGGCAGTCCCCTAACCAAGGAAGAAATCGCCTTCTCTGATCCGACACCCGACGGCAAACTGTTTGCCACCAAGTACTGCGACACACCAACCTTCCTTGTTTACAACTTCGTTGCATGAGTTTGGAAGGAATTTAAAAGTTGTCCCTGTTCCTCTGAAATGGCAGTTGCTTTAAAATTGTCTCTTCATATGCAAAATAATGTGTTCAGGTTTTTCCATGCTGATTAGGCCAGGCTGTAGTTTTGTCTCCATTTAAATTTTGGTTGTATACAGTGATCGGCCGCAGCGTTAAAACCAGCCACGATGCTGGCATTGATCCTTTTGGTCCTGCGGGTTGAGCCTCTGATGATCAGGCTTGTTTTATCACACAGTTGCTCAGACTGTGGTTTGAGGAGTTTGGAGGTCAAATCAGAACCCTGAACTCCCTGTTGTGTTCCTGAGCAGTACTTGTGACAGATACAGAGGGGCGGGGCTTTATTTCAATTGGTCTGTGTTTTAATGCTGTGGCTCATGACTTTAACTAATGTTCTGTGTTGAGTAGATGTATGGTTTTAAAGCCTGAACCAGTATTTATATTCAGGACTTGATGGCAGTGCTTTCATATGTCTATATTTTTTTTTCTTCTTTATAAGGAGCTTGAATCCTGACTGAAGACGTTTCTCAGTTTGCTTTCAGTTTGAAGTCATTTGTGTTTTCATGTTCAAATTAATGACAGAAAACTAGAAGCCTCTTTGCTACATGCTCAGCTGAGCAGAATGTTTTTGTGCTCCGGGTTCGACATTTTCTGGAGATGTTTATAGAAACCAAACCGTTGAAAGCTGGATGCCATTGTTGTTTTGTAAATATGTCCAATAAACATATTGAGTTTGTTTTTGAGCCTTTTTGTCAAAATGTCTCAGTGTACGTACCAACAGTTCCCTTTTGTAACAGAGGAAAGAAAGTTTGTGTATCATTAGTGCAGCTTGAACTGTAAAAGAGGCTGTATATAAAATAACATTTTTCTCCCTAAAAGAAAGGTTTCAATTTTAATACTGTTTTTGGTTTAAAAAAAAAAACTATTAGAATTTTTGTAATTATTTTTTTCATGCCAGATAATGATGCTGAATTACACTTGATGGGGCTTTCTTTACATTTGAAACCAAGGACTGGAAATGAAGACAAAGCAACCCAAACACAAGTAAAACAGTTCAGCAGTTTTTGATGTGAAGTCAAAGTAACCAGTAACTATATTATTATTCCCCAAAACTCATAAAAATAGTAACTTCTTCCAGCTGATTTGGACTTCTTAATCTACACACACACCTGATGCCACTGCCAGCATTCATGCTTGTTAATGGTATATTATTTAATTAATCTGTGGTCATTCCCTGCTGTTTTATGTCCGGTGTGCAGCTACAGGAATTAAAAGGCTGTGGCTTTTCCCTCCTCCTGTGGTCAGTCCCCCCCCCCGTAATTGCGATTACGATGGACCCGAGTATAAATTCCCTATCAGGGAATCATTTGTGGAAATAACCCGTGATTGTTGATGAATTTGTTGGATCAGGCCAATACCTTAATTTTGAATTTTTAACAAGAGATGAATTATTTAAGTCCTGCTGTATTTTACTAGACTTTTGAAATATAATAAAAATATATCTGGCTTCAGAAAGCAGATGGATGGGGGACAGTAGTCTGGGATTATTGTCCAATTTATTGATATTTAAAAAAAGAAAATAAAATAAATTTTCAAAGTTTACTCAGATGAAAATGACAAACACATATAAACAGCAGATGAAAGGAAAAACATTTA
>VUQR01011973.1:0-22472 GCA_015108515.1 Hemichromis elongatus
CTTGTTTGGTGTCATTTTTTTAAGCACAACCTCAAATATCTGAAAATGGTTGTTTCTTCATTTTGACACACTGTATTAGCACAAATGACCTAAATTTCACGCAAAATGTTTTAAATCCGAGTAGAAAAAAGTTACATTTTTTACTGTAAAACCCACAAAAATGTTTAACGAATCATTTTCATAACTTAAAATGCAAATAGAAATTGTACATTTCTAAAAAATCATGCACAAGTTTTGCAAACAACAAAGTTATAAGGTACTATTTACCTAAAAATGGAGCCAAGGCCTCAGGCATTTTTGTAAATAACCATTTAAAACTATTTATAGAACAATCAGGTGTTCTGCATCAAATAAAAAGGCACACAAATTATTTGTGCCACTCCAAAAAAATAGTGTTTGTCCACTATAAGACAGACGAGCACACTACAGGGATAAACCTGCAGGTCTGACAGCAGGAGGTGTGTCACTCTTGTTTTTCACTTGGATGTAACTTTTACACTGCAATCTGCCTTTGTTGTCTTTTTTTGAAGGAATTCTGACATTCATCGGTGTAACTGAGACACAAAACCAAACAACGACTACACTACACACTAACTATAGCTATAACTATTTATTGGATTGATGATTACACACCAACTGCTTTGCAAAAAAGTGACACAAAGTTCCTTATTTTTTGGATCTGAACTTGCTGTGTAACATATATACACAACCACCAGTATGTGTTTTTGCTGGAAATTAGTCGTCAAAAAATCCACTGTACAAAAAAAAAAAAAAAAAATATTAAGTTGACATCAAGCAACGATGAGATGGTCCCGGTGTTACTAAACAAGAGAAAGAAGACAAGAAGATTCTGGGTTCAACCAGTTTTCATTAAAAGGCATCAGCAAGCAGAACGTCATAGTTTGTTTCAGGATTTGAAACTGTATTACGATCGCTTTCGCACAAGTTTGAGACCCCAAAACAAAAATCACACTTCCAGACATGAACTCGGTAATGAGTAACTCCACCATTATTGTTGATCACTTCAAAAATGTGTTGCGGCATGCTTGATGCAAGTGTTTCCATGAGGTCAGTAGGAACATTTCTCCAAGTGGTGAAGATGGCCACACGAAGGGCATCTACTGTCTGGAATCTTTTGTAAACTTCCCTTGTCTTCCCTCATCAAAGGTTCTCAAATGGTTTTAGATCAGGAGAACGTGCAGCATGGTCCAAAATACTGATGTTATTCTCCTAGAAGAAGTCCCTTGTCCTGCAGGCATTGTGTACTGTAGTGGTGTCGTGTTGAAAAACCCAGTCGTCATCACTGTGGCATTCAAGGAGACGAGGCCTTTGAAGACATTTTATTTTGAGGCCTTTTGGGTCTCAGATGCCTTCTGATGGTTATACCGCTGCAGTCAGCACCAGTAATGGCCTTAATTTAGGTTGAGGATCATCCGGTGTCTTGATAGACAGCCAATTGGATCCTCCGGCTCAGTGCTGAGGAATTTTTTTTGTTCCATAACACTCGGTCATTTGGATTTACTGCGTCCCATCTCAGCAGCGACGTCACGCTGTGAAGACACCCTGCTTATGCAGTTCAACAACCTGACCACGTTCAAAAAAGGCTTTGCCATCAGAACGTCATGACAGCGGGACTACCTGACAGAAAATGACAATGAATCCACATTTTTGCAAAGATTTGTCCTTTTAAAAACATGTGGTCCTAAACTTTTGAACAGCTGTAAAACAGCTGCATGCTCAAAATGTTTTGTATCACTCCAATTTCTTCTTGTTGCATGTTGAAGCTCTACTTGGAACCTTGTTAAGCTCTAACCATGCAAAATATGATATTTTTCTTTGCTATTTTTAATGTGGGCTTAACCTTTTAATCAGGACTGTTTTTCAGGACGTCTGTGGGGCAGTTTGAGCTCGATTTTAATGGAAAACCAGTCGAGTCATGGCAAGTTGACCCAAGTAGGTACTAATGGAAAAGGGGCTTCATTGACAGAGTTGGGACCGTATCTGAGGAGGCAGATATTGTTTATGGCTGTTGTGTAAAGGCTTTTACTGTTTACAGTTGTGTTTGAGCACTGTAGTCTACCATATTGTCAACCAAACATGGCAAAATCGGCGAGGGGTCTAATTGTGAACACTGGCATGTTAGCAGTTCACTGTAGAATAGATGATCACACCTCCTCTTAGCAGCTCAATGCAGTTTTTCAAGTAGCTGTCACAGGCATTTCACGATCTGGTGAAAAGTGTGTACAAGCTTGATGAAGACTGTACAAAGCAAAACTAGTTCTACTAATCTTAATGTCTACTCAGAGGAATAGACAGGGAGAGAATTGTGTATTTCATTTAAATAAAACCCATTAAAATAATCCATTTGAGTTCAGTATGGGTATATGATTATGAAAAATCATGTAAATTATGGAACAAGAGTTTTGCATTTACTCATAAATGCAAAAATCAGTACTCATCATCATTTGTAAACTGGAATTGTCTACATTAGTTTTTTTTATTGTTTAGTTTTGGGGGGTGGAATAGGGTTGAGCTAAAACACTACTAAAAGGCAGTCTGCACATATAAATGTTTATATTAAACTAAAAAAAAAAGAAGCCTGAAATGTCCTCCTACATTACCACATATGTAGAGAAACCATTGCTTGGTAGTCCAGCCAGCAAACTAACAACCTGCAGCAAAATAACTGTGGCCAGTTGCATTTAATCCCAGTAGATAAGCGGTCCCCAACCCCAGGGCCATGGACCGGTACCGGTCCGTGAGTCCTTTGGTACCGGGCCGCGAGAGTTAAGGTTTGGGTGTGAAATATATGGTTTTCAGGGTTTTTATTGTTAATATTTGTTGTTTTTATCATTAACTCTGTTTCCCTGTCTCTTTTCTGTGTGTTATGAAATCAATTTTCTTTTTCTTTGGTACTGGTACTGGTTTTATTTTGTTGTATTTCTCCGCGACACCTTAAAGGTCGGTCCGTGAAAATATTGTCGGACATAAACCGGTCCATGGCGCAAAAACGGTTGGGGAGATGATCTGATAGAGAAACGCTACAAGATTGTAGGAGTGTAGGGGCTAGTATTTTATGTTCGTCCCAAACAATAAGGGAAACCTTTGATCTATGTTCAGACAATGCAAATCAGTGCAGGTGTTTAAGCTCAAAGGGCACTTATCCACGGACTAAATGGGAGATCTCATTACCGAATAAAGGTGTTGAAAAGTCTGAGATCTGGTTCAGTTTAAAGTGGACCTATTATGCTTGTCCTTATTGGAATATGAAGCTGGAAATCAGTGTAAAAAACCCCTTTAGTTTTAAGTAGATTTAACATGAACACAGGGGAGAACTTTTATCTGTCTTTTGTTAAGCTATTAGACTGTGAATAGCCTAAATGTATTCCAAATTAAAGGTCCAGCAGACTTAAAAGAGGAGAAGGGGGCATGGGAATCCATTCTGACAACAGTGTTTCTTGTGTTACTGCTTGTGCAGTAAGAGAATAGTGAAGGTTTTGTTTAAAAAAAAAAAAAAAAGACTTTCTCCTCCAGATCTGCACAGAGAAAATGCCAGCGTTTTGTGTAATACTACACATCCCTGCTGAGAGCTATGTAGGTGGTAGCACAAATGGCTCAATGAATGGCGTTTTTTTTTCTTTGATTTCTTCCTTCACAGGTAATTAGGTGGATTCTTTTTGAAGTAAAAATCACAAACAAACTATATGTTGTATGCAAAAGAATTGTTTATATTTTAAGCCTATTTCACAACTAAAGCTTAACTGGCTGGCTCGTTTTCATTGCGACGTGCTGAACTACAGTAATATGTCGTTATAACACTTGTAGTATTTTGATATGTAAGCGTGGGTTCCCTCAGTGTGCTCTCACTTCCTCCCACTGTCCAAAAACATCCATGGGGTTAGGCTAAATGGCACTTCTCTTCATTTGCATAATGACTGAAACTACCACCACTGAAGGAACAATGGCCTCGGAGGTCAGTTCCTTGATCATTAATATGCCAATTCTCATGACCACTGATCAAAGCTCATTGATCAAAGACAACTGAAACATTTGTCCCACTGAAAACGCTACATCAAGATGAACAGTGTCAACTTTTGGGGATTTACTTACCTGGATGATTGAGCATGCATCAAGATGTCTTTGACATTTAATTTGACAGTTACCCTTCTATAATGCCACTTAGGATTATTAGTGCTGATGGGGGTTTTTTCCCTTCTTTTGAAATCCTTATTCGTTTTTGTGCAAGACAGCAACAACTTTTGATAATGTCTGTTAAAAGGAAGTCCTTTTATAAAATATTATCCACGAGTTGATCATCATTATTAGGTCAAGAAGCTTTTACTTACATACTTCTTTGTTATTTACAGTAAAAAAGGCCGTATTTGAGAGGACACTGTGAAATGTGATTCTTCGCACCAAACACAGCTTTTAGTTTAAGTGCCAGCGGTTGACGCATACGACGACTTTAGCTTAAAGATGTAACAGTAGGACGATTGTGGCCCTACATGATCAAGCAAAAGACATTTTAAGCATTTTCTCTGTTTAACTTTAACTGGAGTGCAGCAGAAGTCCTGTGCAAAGTTACTACCACACATTTAAAGTCAGGAAACCGAGGTGTGAAAAAACTTGGAAGATATTAACAAAGGACCGCCAAATGAAGAATTTTGTTGCACCACCAAATTGTTGTGCCTGTACTCGGTCCAATCTGACTGGTTGCCACTTGAACGAACTTTATTGCATTAATACACATGCGTGCTTTTTGTGATTAATTTCAGTTGTCAACCAATCGTGTTCATTTATGATCCAACTGTACTTTTTGCTGCAGTAGTTATTCTTGCCAAACGGGATCTCTTTTGCACATACCTACGTTAACCTTTAAGCAGGATATAATCCAATTTTCCCTGCTATTTTTTGCTGTCACGATTCACTATGACTTTATCAGCTTTTATTACTGTGCTTTTTTTTTTAAAGGTGATCTCAGGAGGTGCTGCCAGTTTCTCAATAACTCAAACAAATGTTCTGAAACAATACTAAAAGGCAGAGGAGGGCTGGAACAGGACCAATAAGAAATCTTAAAACTACGTTTCACTTCAGAAATACTAAGCCACTCACTACTCTGGTGGATGTACTACAGTTAATGGTTTTGTCATAATGGATGGCATATTTTTTTGACTGAAAGCTGCATCGTCCTCTCCCTCCCTGCTGTTCCTTCCTATCATGCACTGCTTTTACAGTTCATTTCAGTTTAGCCCAAAGCAGCTTGAGTAAACCTTGCAGTACTTGTGTAACAAAGGAGGCCCCCAAATGACATAAAAGATATTCTCTCACATGGCTACAACCAGAATGGTGACATCATATGTTCCAGCTGGTTTTATTCCTTTTTATACATTAAGTCTTACACATACACTGCACCCTCCCTCACCCACTCGATCTCCTCGTCTCTACCTTCCATTATCTGTCACTCTTTCCCCTCGGTGAAAAGTCTGTGTGTTATTATCTCCACAGCCCTTCCTCACTTTTAGCATGTAGAGCGTTTTAGAAACAGGAAGAAAAAAAAATCAGCACAAAGAAACCTCCCTGTGTGGCTGCTGATGCTGAGCTCGGCATGATCTGAATGCTGTTTAGCTCAGAGATGCATGTGTTGTGCTCATTGGTGATTTAGCGTTTTCGTTTTGGCTCTGCTTTTTTGAACCTAAAGACAGAAATATCCTGTATACTGTCCATCATTGTCCTTTTCCCTGACGTTTCCTCTCTCCCTTTGGTTTTCCTGCAGGGCAGTGATGCCTGGAATGGTGATGTTTCGGCGGCGCTGGTCAGTTGGCAGTGATGACCTGGTGCTGCCCGCCCTCTTCCTCTTTTTGTTACACTGCATATGGCGAGTCATTGTTTCTTCAGTTGAAATGACTTTTTTGTTTAGTTTTTGTTTAGTAGTGAAGAAAGTGTCTGTGTGTGTGTCCTCGTGTGCGATTACTTCTTTACTCTGGTCTTTTAGGTTGGTGGTTCTGTCTGTAGTTGTGTTCGGCCTTCCATATGGCTCAGACAAGTCCTGTTCGGAAACCCTGGTGGACCATGGCCGAGGGTACCTGGGCATCCTGGTCAGCTGCCTTATATGTGAGAGCGCCATCATGTGGTTGAGCATGAGGGGCAGCATTTTGTATACACAGCCCAGGGAAGCTGTGCAGTATGTCCTTTACATACGGCTAGGTAAGACATGCAGAGAAATAAAGTTTTTTTTGGTTTTGGGGGGTTAACATTAACTATTCGATCATGAGTGTCCTCACAGGCTCTCCCTCTTTTTTTCCTCTCCAGCTATTCTGTTGGTTGAGCTTGTATATGCTGTCGTGGGCATTGCCTGGCTTGTCCAGTATTACAAACCGTGCTCTGATGTCACAGCCAAAAACTTGGCTTTGGGTGAGTGAAAAGTGGATATAAAGGAGAATGAGATGGGTTTAAGTAAAAGAAAAAAAAGGTTTTGTTTGAATAATGTGTTAATATTCTCTTCAGGAATCGTTGTATGCAACTGGCTGGTAATATTCAGTGTTTGCATTACCCTCATGTGCACTTTTGATCCCACGGGTCGGACTTTTGTCAAACTGAAGGCAACCCGTCGGCGTCAGCGCAACCTCACTACTTACACACTCAGGTATCAACAGGTTCTTGGAGCCTAAGTGTCTCTTTGTTATATTTTGTTCAGATTTTACCTGTTTTATTTTTTATTTTTCGGACAGAAGTTCAGTTGTGAACAAACATTTTTTTCCCCCTTTGATTAGACACAGACTAGAGGAAGGCCAAGCCAGCAGCTGGAGCAGGAGACTAAAGTTTTTCATGTGCTGCACAAGAGCCCAAGATACACAATCGGTGAGTCACAAAACACACTTAACATTTTTTCCTTGAGTTTGAAAATATGAAGGAATAAAACCACTGCTTGTGTTTAATATTCAGTAAGACGGTCATTTGAATAAGCGCTGACTGGATTAATGTTTACTGTGGCATACAGCTGCTCTGCTCAGCTGCTTACCAGTGACATTAAGCTTTTAATGTGAAATAAAAATGTAAAATAATTTAATTCCAGATAAAAAAGCTGTCATCAAAAAGCTAATCTCGTGTACAGTTAAGGGATTTTTTTTTTTTTAATTTCTGATTACAATCCCTGCACAACTGAAGTTGTGAACACATTTAAAGATACGGTTCCTCTGTGAGTAGTAACTGCTGTGGATAGGTGACCATGTTAAAAACCTGGTTATGGTGATGTATATTGGTATTCATTAGTTCATAAAAGGTATTAGTGATTAAGTTAAGAATCCAAAACCTCACCGGTGATCACAATCTGTGTTAACCTGGTTATGACATCAGAGATGTTAATTTTTGGTCTCTACCCCTTTATTATCCTTACTGGCAATAGTGTGTAGTTTGAACCAAGCAATAAACACTTTAAAGATAACATGCTCACACCATGCATCCTTTGCTGGCTTTTTTAGTTCATTTTCCTTTTGTTGCTGAGCTCTACCAACAGTCTCTGATCTCTGCTGCTTTCTTCAGGATGCATATTCAGAGGTGGCCAGCCTCTTTGCAGAGTTCTTCAGAGACCTGGACATTGTACCTAGTGATATTATTGCCGGTCTGGTACTGCTCCGCCAGAGACAGAGGTCTAAGAGATCTTCTATCCTGGACCAGGTATTACTGTCCATTTTAATATGCAAAAACATGTAGTTAAAATGTTTGTAAATTCTCTCATATTAATGATGTCTTTGTTGTTTCTCTTCCAAAGGCCAACAATGATATTTTAGCCTTCTTGTCAGGAATGCCTGTCACTCGTAACACTAGATACCTGGACCTCAAGAACTCGGTGAGTTTCATCTGTGTGATGCACTTTTAAAAAGGTGACTTCTGTTTTTAAATCCCATGCCGAACCACGTAGACTCTTATGAATGTTAGATTTGATGAAATTATTGCAAAAATTTGACATGCATTTCTTGTTTTTTAAAGCTCTCCTGAGTCATATTTACCCTTGAAAGATGTTTTGTTAATGCAAAGTTATTGCACACGTTGCACAAAGAGAGGGCAATTATAATAAAGGTTTCACAGGATGCCATTATTTTTCTCAAGGTGTTTCTGTTCAAATGACAATGGGGAAAAATTGAGACAAATCAAGACGTAGCTTTGTTTATATTTCAGTGTACATGGGGGGTGGGAACAGTGGTTTTGCATCATGTTCAGCGATGAGTCTCATGAGAGCTCGTGGTATAACAGAATTTTTTTCTGCAGTGTGAACAGTATACGTGTCTCACTGTTAGTGTGTCTGCTCACAAACATACCACGCCAACAGCAAACAGTGTTTTTTCTACTGAAATAATATTTGAAGATCTCAATGATGTCTCAAGTTGCTCTGATGCAAGCGTGTGTGTGTGTGTGTGTGTGTGTTTGTCCATCTGTCTGCCTTTTCCTCTCTCAGGCTGAGATGAACATGTACAAGGATGTGTGCTATTATATGCTCTTTGCCCTGGCTGCTTATGGTTGGCCCATGTACCTGATGAGGAAGCCTGCCTGTGGGCTGTGCCGCCTCGCCAGCTCCTGCCCGTGAGCACTCAAACATACACCCGCACAGTTTTGATCTATTTGGTTTCTGTGTCTCTTGAGCCTTTCCATTGCGGATCAAATTTCACATGCGTCAACACTTGCCAAGTGGTAATCCACTGAGACAATACCACTCTACTTAGACCCACTCACTGGCACAAGCAATGTAGAATTAATCACATACTCATATACACATTGCCTGCTTTGGGATACTAATTATATCCTTGTAATCTCACCGACGTACTGGATTTCTCTTGCGTCTCTTTCACCTATTTTTTTTCTTTATTTTATTTTTTAAACATTGATTTGTTCTGCCTTTGGTCAACATCCTGTTTTCTTCTCATCTTCCTCTTTTTGGCCAGCTGTACATCTGTGTCTGGATCTCGGCTGTCTCAGTCCGTGACAGTGGAAGAGGACAATTGTTGCGGCTGTAATGTCCTGGCCATACGCAGGCACTTCCTGGATAATGACCTCAAGCAGGTCCACATTGTCTACACTTCCTGCCACGATGCTGTAAGTGACCAAGTCGATGGTTAAAGGTGCAATCAGGGTCTTAGAGCTCACAATGCCCCATAGAACTGATATAGACAATCAAAAAATAGGAGCTGTCCGCTTATTATGTAGTTGCTTTATTTCGTGGTTTTGACCAAAATTTTTTTTTAGCTGTTTTGTGCGTTTGATACTTTGTGCAACAGTGTTAGTTGCTGAGATATGGGGCAAAATACTGAGAGATGTGTTAACATCCTCAGCAGTAACTCAAGTGTCTTTTCAGTAGGTGATGAACAGTGTGAAGCCTGTCACCGATTCTGCTCAAGACTGTCATGCACAGAATCCTAAGGTGCAGCTGTAGAGGGAAAGTGTGCCATTAATGTGCTCAGTACAGCATCTCTGCTCACAGCATAAAAAGCTACACCCACCCTACATCATAATTTACTTCATGTACTTGTCACACTTTGCTTCAGTTCATTTTGTGCATGGAGAACATGTATTTTATTTGTTATTGTAGTGACAACAGAGCAACAACTGCGTACGTTCCTGACAAGGAAAGTAATGCTGACAGTTTGTTTCAACCCTGTGTCATGTAGCATGTTGGTGGCTTTTCCGCTTCAGTTGTAGATTTGTTTTGAAAATCTGTTATGTAATAGGACAGTTGAGGTGGTGCATAAGCATTACTAGATGGACTGTTGGGTCATAATTTCACAGCCACAAATTTAGGTCTGCATCCATTTATTCATTTCTTCAATGATTATGTAAAGGAAGGTTTCAGGGGCTGGAGCCTATCCCAGCTATCATAGGATGAGAGGCAGGCTACACCCTGGGCGGGTTGCCAATCTGTCGCAGGGCCGCTCCTGCTCAAAACCACACCTACAGCCGGTTTAGCATAGTCGGTTAACCTAAAGCCATGCATGGACTGTAGGAGGAAGTTAGAGTACCTGAAGAGAACCCACGTGTGCAGGGAACTATTGCAAACTCTACACAGAAAGGCGTGAGAGGGGATTCAAACGTAGGACCTTACTGTGAGGTGATAATGCCAACCACTGCGCCACCATGCTGCTCTAATTCCAAATAATAAACAAAAAAAAAGAAAAATTTGCAATAAGTTTGCAAGTAAAACACGCAACATAACATTTTTTTTTGCTTTTTTACATCTGATGGGGTATTATCGTCACCCTGCTGGGCGGGCGATGTGGACACCCAAGTTTGCGAATGTGATAACTCAAGAACAAAACAACATTCGAGTTTCAAATTGATACCATAGGTGTATCCACTAAAAATCTCTGATGAGTTCAAATCTTAGTCACCTCGACCTCAAGGTCAGAGGTCAGGTTTTCTGAAAGTCTGGTGAATGCAACAACTTCAGAATTAGGATTTTGAAGGCGAAGTTTGAATTTGAAACTTCGCCTCTACTCGGAGGCTGAGGAGCCCCTCAGCCTCTGAGCTACTGTATTTTCTTACAGTAGCTCTGCTTTAGCTCTTAGTAGGGTTAATTACACTCCAGTTATGCATTGGTCCCCAATACTCTGCTTTAAACGCATGTCTTGCAAAACAGATTAGAAAAAGTAGTTGTTCTATTAGTTTCCTAATGACAGTCAAAATTAATTTTCATCATAATTATGTTTGTTTAAATTCCAGCAGCTCTCAAACTTGCAATTGAGCTATAACATGTCGATGATTTGTAATGCAGAGTGCAGCCAGCCTGCGCTGACTTTCCATCTATAAATTTCTTTTATGAGCATGCACTGTGCCAAGTAGAAAGGTTTGATGACAGTGTGCTGTGGTTGCTGGGCTCCAAGTGAAACACTGATGCACAACTCTTAGCTCTCCCCTCATTTTGTCCACTTGTGATCCTCTCACGTTCTAACCGGTTTTTACTGCACGCTCTGCTTCAATCTGCATCTTTCATACAGGTTTACGAGACTCCATTTTTTGTGGCAGTGGATCACGCAAAAAAGAAAGTTGTCATCAGTATCAGAGGAACGCTTTCTCCAAAGGTGACTTTCTTTCTTCAATTTCTGTGATTATTTAAATCTTTCTGTAAGGCTCTCAAAATATTGCCCGACCCCATTCTCTTCAGTTCCTCACAACACCAACACCTCCAAAGCAGGTGAAGTTCTCATGGTTTAGTGTTCTCAAACTCCACCTACACCTTTTCACACATAGAGCAGAAACAGGACTGTCCACCTTCAGAGATAAATGTCCTATCCACTTTTTTTTTACATAAGCATTTGTGAAAATTCCTGAGCTGTGTTAAAACTGAACTGAACCATCAGCTGAGAGATAAATCATGGTTTTATAATAGAAGCAAATTGGCTTTTAAGAGGCAGCTCACTACTCATCCCATTGAGCTTTGCTCCCAGCTAGCCAAAAACATCCAGTTTATCAGTGTAACAAACAAGAACCCATGCAAAGTGGAACGTTTACCAGAACACCACAAAGATTAAAGAAGCATTTGCAGCATTATTTTCATACACTGTTATAAAAGATGGATGTCCCTTCTGTGATTTCATCCATTCATTTTTAAAGCCTTGAGATAAGGGCACCCAGTGTGGTGAGAGACAGAGAGGCAGGTCTGCCTGTGAATCCACACATGCACTCAGGGGTGGCCAACTCCAGGCCTCAAGGGCCGATGTCCTGCAGGTTTTAGATGTGTCCTTGATCCATCACAGCTGATTTAAATGAACTCCTCAACATTTCTTGAAGTTCTCCAGAGGCCTAACGAACTAATCATTTGATTCAGGTGTGTTGACCCAGGGTGATATCTAAAACCTGCAGGACACTGGCTCTCGAGGCCTGGAGTTGGCCACCCCTGCATGCACTGGCTAACGATGAGCTCATAGGCTAGCATACCACATACAGTCCACCTGTCTTAAACATATTTACAAAAGAACCCAAAAGGAGTAACCAAGGCCATAAAATAAGCAGACATTTGTTTCCAGAGGTCAAGTTGGAAATATTGTTTCCTATTGACTTGTAAAGTCAATAATTGCAAGTCTTTTTGTGTTGTGCGTTGGGCGTTGCCCGCTAGTGGCCACTAAATAGAACGCAGCAAATTCAAGAATGTACTATGCATTCAGAAAAAATACAGTGTTTGCATATTTTAAAATGGAGGCAAAACTTTTTTTATTTGTTAATTAATACACTAGTCGGGCTACTTTTGCAACAACATAAGTGGCACATCAGGACCTTCTGAGTGTTTGAGAACTGGTTCTGTGGTTCAAATCATTTTTTTGTTGTTAATGGAAGTAATGAAACATTATCTTCTTAAATATAAAGTTAAAGTGAGTCAGACACTTTATCATGTAATCTGATTACAGTCTTATTTCTCTTGGTGTATCCATGTACAGTTATTAACAAATAGTCACAATTTTTAGAGGGGACTATAATGACTTTTTTTTCATTCCTGTACTTAGTTTGCCATCTTTTAATAGTAAGATGGTCTTTTTTTTTATGACCCCTTCCTCCACTTGTTGTATTCTTCTTTGTGCTGTTGTTGTCGCGTTTGAATTTGCCTTTTGTGTATCAGGACGCCCTGACCGATCTGACGGGGGACTCTGAACGTTTGCCTGTGGAGGAACAGCAAGGGACCTGGCTTGGCCACAAGGTCAGAAATTAAACGACTCGCATACGATACACATTCTCAGCGTTACAGTGTCCTGAGGTTTGCCTCTTTTAACTTTCCTGTGTTCTCCATTGTGCACGTTCAACAAGTAAAGTACATCCTATACTCCAAAGGTCATTTACGTTGTTAATAATAGAATAATTACTTTGGGTGTTTTAATGAGGGAGCGATGACACAGACTTCCTGTGCACATTTCTTTCTTGCTCATCATCTTCCATCCACTGAATCCTCTCGCCCCACCTCTCTCTGTCTTTCCTCCCAGGGAATGGTTTACTCAGCAGAATACATTAAGAAGAAACTGGAGCAGGAAATGATCTTGTCTCAAGCTTTTGGAAGAGACTTGGTACGTGACTCAGTATACTGTGTAAAGTATGGCACGCTGAATGATGATCCTTTTTTATAAGAATTTGTACAGTGTATTTTTATTGGCATCACTGTAGTACTTTAGTCAAGGCCACACTGGCTGCGTAACATTACCGTAATGTTAGCGGTAGTGTATACAACGATTTATTTGGCAAACGGCAGCAGAGGCAATTTCTTTAAGTGACTGTCTTCACTGTGGTAACAAGTGTGCTCTTGTGAATGTAATAACTCTGGCTGTCTCACACAGAACAAGGGCACCATGCATTATGGGCTGGTGATAGTCGGGCATTCTCTTGGTGCAGGTACTGCTGCTATTCTCTCCTTCCTGCTGAGACCTCAGTACCCAACACTTCACTGCTACTCTTACTCTCCACCTGGTGGCCTTCTTAGGTGAGTCAATCTGCATGTGTTTATATATGATTTTGCAAATCCCACAACAGAGTATCAGTACTTCGGTGTGAATGCATTACAAAGGAAGTTACTTAAAGCATGACACACAAGTGTGTCACGTGTTTAGTTTCACTCCCGCTTGCTTGTTTACTTGGGGGCTCATTTATAAAAGTGATCTTGAGTGTGGCATGGCAGAAAACCCATAATTACGTAATTTCCAGCCAGCTGTATGTAGTCCAGCCCAAGGATACGTTTTAGCTGGCATCAATCTCCTCGATCATCACTGCGATCTCGTCTTCCAGACAGTTTGTTTCTCTCTTTCTGTCAATTTCTGGCTGAAAACTCAACTATGCTGACACTGTACAAGGAAAAGAAAAAACTGAAAATTTTACTTAATGTAAAGTTTTTTTCCAGTGCAACAGGTTTTTTTCTTCTTTGCTTCCAGTGGGCCGTTAGTGTTGACTACTTGCACAAGGTCTGTTGGCCTGCGTACAATAAAGCCAGTGACTCTATTTTTTTATTGACAGAAATTCCTGTTTTGTTTTTTTTCTCAGCTGTTTCTGACATTTTGATACAAGTTGGTAATTATTTTTGAGTTTCTATAATTTATTATAGTGCTGGTGGTTTACCTTTGGCCCTTTGCAGGGAGGGGTTTGTGTTTTGTTTGTATTTTGTCCTGTAAGAACCCCTACCACTACCACATGTGTGAGTTATAAAGTGGATGCTCAGGACTTGCTACATAAACATTTAATTTTTAATGCTTAGAATCTATTTTTATGAACCAATAAAAGCAGACCATAAGGAATTACTTTAATTTCAGGCATAAATCCAATAAGATTTTTATCAAGTACGTCTTTTTCACATTGTTCTGGGTCTTCTTTCGCAATACATACCAATCCTATTACTCACTTTTTTTCTCAACAGAGCTGAGAAAGGTCTGTTTATACTGTATGTACAAATCTTGTGATTTTAACCGTGAGCAAAGTGGTCCAGTTTGGGTGGGTGGGGTTGTTTTGTTTTTCCCAGTTTCCTTTTTTTTCTTTTTTTTAACCTTTTTTTATTTGTATAGGCAAGCAAACATTAAATATAGAGAAGGAGAATTGGAAGTGGAAGCCAAAACTCTTTTCTCTCTTAAGAAACTAGTTCAGGGGAGAGCAACATGAGAGAGGAAATATAAACCAATGTTTTGAGGCTAAACCAAGACACATTTATTTTTGGGGGTGGTTTTTTAGGACAGCAGTGAGAAATTACTGGTGGAATATTTGCAGTGAATGGACTCCAGGCAGGTTTGAGGATTTGCTTTCTGGGCTTGAGGAAAGGTGGTTTTAAATGCTCTTTGGTTGCCACTGATTGGGCAGAGTATCTTCTTGAAACAGAACAGAGGAAGCAGGTACCCTGACTAACATCCGGGTAGATGAAATGCAGCTTTGATGGATGAAACTACAGATTTTCACTAAAATATGTGCGATGCTTTCACAGTTTTCACAGTTAATGAATTATTTGGAAATGTTTACACACCTGGCATATACAACAGGTCTGCAGAGTTGATGGACATTGCTATAAAAACTTTCTTTTTTTTTACCCATCCCATCAAGAAGTCTTGTTCCTCAATATGAGAAGAATTATATTCTCCTTTAAGTTTAGGTGCAGGGTGCATTTTACTGTAGTCAAGTACCCCAAAGCTGTGGTTTGTACTTTCATATCCTCTTTTTTTTTTTTATTGGTCTAGCCTATTTTTGGTCCAGTGATTCAGAGTTCATTTTTATTAAGACTGTGAACAGTTAACACTGCATACCACTATGCAGCTGGATAACTGTTTGCTATGCAAATTGTACTGGAAGGAAGTTGGTACCAAGAGGAAATTAAATGCTGCAGTGCACCTTTTAGTATTCTGTGTTGAACTTTAGTGTGACTGGCCAGCACAAAACTCTGACTTAAATCCCATTAAAAAAAAAAAAAAATCCATAGGGTGAACTGAAAATCAGTGTGCATGCCACAAGACCATCAAATCTAGAGGAGCTTTAGATATTCGCCAAAGAGGAATAGGCAGGAATGTTGAAAACTACAACAAACGACTGCAAAAATTTTGACCACGGTAATGTTTGTTTTTTTTGTGAAATAATTTTGTTTTTGCGTGCAAAGTAAAGTAATGTAAGCATCCAAAAGAAAACAGGGATGGATGGAAAAGCTGTGTTTTAAAAAAAGCTCTTGAGAAATGCTCAGGATATACTTATGATAATAATATGCTAACAGTTTATTGTTTCTACAAATAATACAGTAAACTTTATCTGTATGGTGTTTCTATTGAATAACAAAGAACATCCTTTTAAGCTGAATGATCCGGTTATTCTTGCGATGATATACTCCTGCATCAAAACTTAATTTTCTTAGTATTAATTAAATCACTGAATGCCAAATGAATGCCTCTAATTAGCCATTGCATTCCCCCAAGATGGCATAAACATAGGCTTTTCAGCACATATGGTGTATGCCACATAATGAGTGCACGCTCCACAGTGGCACAGCTGCACTTTCAGTTCATCAGACTTGCAAACCTTTTTCCAGTCATCGAACCTTAAGCTCAAAAGGGTTTTTGTATTAAAACCTTACATTGTGCTGTTCAGTCACATGCTATAGGCTATCACATCACTATTTAAGAGTAACTGCCCACATAGCCAAACCTTTGAGTTGCATTTTTTTTGTTATGGATTCAGCTCGTTCATAGTGAACCGATCCTGCATTTTAAAAAAAAAAGAAAAAAAAAAAAGGCCTCCTTCATCATCTTCTTTTCGGTAACCTGTTCACATGCAAATCAATTGTGGTAGTGCAGTTCATGTTCAATTCACGAGTTTACATATTAAGGGAAAGATGGGCAAACAGGAAGGGTACTTCTTCTGAAGACGTGTAGTTCGTGTTTACCAGCTGCATCACCAGTAGAGTTTTTAACCTCCTGAGTGTTCCTGTTTTTCTTTCCGTCATGTGCTCTTGGGGACATGAACTGCAGTGTAAGCACCACAAAGGTGGCTTTGAGGACTTTGGTAGGTGACATCACTCTCAAGGGAGTGTGGGTATCGCTGTGACTATAAAGGCAGAATTGAAAGACGGCGCAGGTCTAAGAACACACTGGTGTTGCAGTTGGTGTGATTCCATCACAAGATGGTCTCCAGTTTTCTTAAAATCTTCTCTCCATCATTTGTAGTATTATATCCGCCAGGGCATTTTATCATGGTCAAATAGAGTGCATCCAGTAAACATGTAGCGTACAAATGTTTGCATCCTGTAAACATGTAGTGTACACAGACTGTGTCGTTATTTTCCCTCTGCGTATCCACTACTCAGTAATTTAACTTTTTTTCTTTTTTTTTTTATGCTCCCAGCGAGGATGCCATGGAGTACTCCAAAGAGTTTGTCACATCTGTAGTTTTGGGAAAAGACCTGGTACCAAGGTATTCTCTGTTACTACATCAGTATACTAATGTTACCATCACCCTTCTGCAGTATGACCCACTGTAGCCTTCTGGTCTCTCATAGGCTTGGCCTGTCACAACTGGAGGGTTTCCGACGCCACCTTCTGGAAGTTTTACAGAAGAGTAACAAGCCAAAGGTGACTAAACTTCTTGATGTTATAGAAGATTACAGACTTGTAGAGCATTTGCTGTATGAAATCATCTGGAAGAAAAAACAACTAATTGTTTCACAGAAGCCATGCAGTAATGATAGAAGGCTGGTAGTTGTTTGATTTTTTTTATCTATAAAATCCAGCTTTAAGGATTTTATAAATCCTATCAAGGAATACCTACAAATATAGAAATGCATACTATATTTCTTTTTGCTTTGCTACAGTGGAGGATCATTGCGGGAGGCACTAAATGCATCCCAAAATCAGAGCTTCCACTAGAGGATGATGATCCTCAGTCTCAGCCTGCAGCACCACCAAGCAGTCGCTTGTGGCTACACCCCAGTGACCTCAGCATTGCCTTGTCAGCCTCCACACCCCTCTTCCCACCTGGTAGGATCATCCACGTGGTACACAACCATCCTCCAGAGACATGGTAAGAAAACTGGTTTGAAAGCTGCTGCAATTAAATGCAAACATGCGTTTTCTTTTTTTGGGTTTACTGTGTCTAAAGGTAAAACAGAAAGTTCATCCTTACATATTTTTCTTCTTCATACTTCAGTAATTTTTAAAGTACTTGGTGTTTAAAGGTGCTATGACAATAAACTAGTCTTGGAGTTCTTTTGCTCTTTGCTATTTAATCCTTTTCCCCACCGTATGACTCTTTTGACTTAATACAAAGATACACTTAGTGGTTTGATACAGTTCCCTCCATGTTCTGTATTGTTAGTAAAATATTTTAAGTCAAATCAACCTGGATGTTTACTTCTTCTCATTATGACTGACAAGTTCTTTCTTTCTCCCTCTTCCTTTTAGCTGCGGTCAGGAAGAGCCAACCTATTCAGCATTGTGGGGGGACAACAAGGCTTTCAATGAGGTCATCATATCACCTGCCATGCTTAATGAGCACATGCCCCACATGGTGACGGAGGGTCTCAACAAGGTCTGGTTTTTAAATCTATATGCATGCATTATTTTGAAGGGGGGGGTGTTTGAAATTGTGTAAAAACTGCATTTTAATTTTGTTCTTGATTTCCAACACTGGGTAACGGAATAGACGGGTGATGCTTACATGGGGATTGGCTCTAACTATGAAAGAAAATAAACAAAGGAGATGTGTGTCTTAATAAAGGGTGGAATAATTACAGTTACAGGTTGTTTTATTAAAAATAGAGGCCAGTAGCAATTTTATGTTTTACTTCAAGTTTGTCTCCTTATTCTGGAGGTAAGAACAATCTCAGTTAAAAAATTCACTAAAAGCATTTTAGCAAATTAAGAGCTTAAATGTGTGAAAATGATCTGGCAACATGCCCATAAAAATATCTAAATCTAAGTTTTTCTACAGACATTTGCGGGTATTGCCACTATCAAACCCTGCATAGAATGATGATATCTAGAGAGAACATAATTGGAAAAATTGAAGATTTACTTATACTTTAAATCCATCCATCGTGTGGCTTTCAATAACACTGGGGATTTGAACTAGAAATTATCATGTTGGTTATTGTCATTTAGTTTCTGTAGTTGCACAAAAAAAATGTGTAATTTCAAAGTCAAAGGAATTGAAAAGATGTATGACTCAGTCATATGATCGCCAAGTCTTAATTTAAGAAGAGTTAAGAAGTCGTTTTAAGGCATTTTGAAAAATTTAACGGGACTCCATTGTTGCTTTATGCATGTGACCAATCATTAACCTACAACTCACCACACCTTTTTGTTTTTCTCCACATTGCTCCTGTCTGAAAGCATGGGAATTGTTCACTCGTGGCTGGTTTCATGGTCTTTCTTTGGTGTTTTAGAGCCTGTTCGTCATGGACGTTGATGATCTTTTTTGATAACAGGGTATTAATCTGAATGTTTGCATGTGATGGACTGATTTTTGGGGGGTTGCACTTTGTTGTGGCTGAGGATTTAATGTTGTGTTGTGTTTTTCCTGTCTGTATATGGTGTTTGGGCTTTTTAGGCTTGGTTTTGCCTTTGTGTTTGTCTCTCTAGATGAATGTTTAAAGTTATGTATGTCTGTATTTGTGAAGTGTGTGTGTATAGGATGTAGTGGTGTGATACCTTTGGTGTTTCTGCAGGTACTGGAACCATTTTGTCCCCTGTCTGAGCAGGAAAACTTGGAAGCAGAGGAACTGGGAGTCAGTCAACCTACATCCAGTACCACTGAGTTAATAGCCTCCCAAACAGAACTAAACACTAGTCCTCCTGTCGCCAGCTCTTCATCTGCCAACCACAAAGACCCGTCTTGCACTGGCTCCCTTACAGAGACTGAAACTGTCTCTACACCACTCGCTGTCACTTCTTCTGCTTCAGTTCCAGATGCTGAGTGTGTTCTTCCACCTCCTCTGTCAGACTCTACCTCTGTCTCTCAGCCATGCATGGTGTCTGTCCCTTCCACACACTCAGTCAGGAGTTCTTCCAGCTGAAGATGATTCACGCGATTCAGCACAGCCTCAATCAGAACCACGTGTCTCTCACCACCGTCAGGAGGAAATCCGATCTAATGAGTCTAACAGTACTCCGATAGAAAACTCTCCTGCCAAGATAAAAGTGCCAAACACTCTTTTTGAATCTGTTGTCTAAACTTTATCACATTTAGACGCTGACAAATTCTAATACTATGTACATTACTAGACTACCTATTCAAAGGAGATACTAATCATAAGACACACAATTTTTGCTTGTTGCTTTCAGTGTTAGAAATATTTGTGCGTTATGTGTAAAACTCAGATGTTGGTCAGTCTTGGGACAAAAGCTAGTGCCAACAGTTTGAAAAAGAATGTTATAGTAAAGCTGCTATTTTTACTGCTTTTAGAGGAACCACAAATGACCAGTAGGTAAAGAAGCCTTTTTAACCACCAACTGGCATTTTTATTTTGTCAAATTGCACATAAAACGTCGAGGAGTCCAGGCGATTTACTTGTAGCTTTTGTTTCTGAAAAAGTATTAAGCATGACATTGAAACTCGACTGAATAGCTGGCACATGAAGTTTTAGGGGGTAAAGAAATGCACATCCACAAGGCGATGTAGTAACATTTTATCAATGACCATTTTCTTCAATACATCACTGGTTAATGATGTATACAATGGTACAGGAGCATGCGATGGCTTTAAACCGTCGAGTCAGAAGCGATGAGTCCAAACTCACCTGGACTCCTTTTCTTGTTAACGAGGTCCATCATCCAGCTTCCCTCAAACCAACCCTTCATTCTTTTTTTCCATTCCTCTCTCAGCTGCAGGGCCTGTGGTCAAGTGCTTTGGCACGAACTTTCTAATCCTGGTCCTCGACGTAACAAGTTTTCTTTGTATTCACAAAGTTTCTATGGTAACCTAATTTCTTCCACATTAACTGCTCTTTCTTCCTTCCTTCCTGCCTGGGTTTTTCAGTAGCTGCAGCTCTTCTCTGTGGATGTGTGTTCCCCTTTTTATTTTTGCTCTTTGAAAGCACACATTCAGCACATAATCCCCTGAAAAAAAAAAACACCCTAAACTGTCAATTACTCATCAGCAGCAGATGAAGCAGTAAGGGAGGAATGAATGTGTAAATACAGAGTACTCTGCTGTGCTGTGAAATCTGTGCTCACAGTGTCCTTTCAGATTTTAAGATTTAGATTTTCTTTTTACTGAAATGCAGGAGAGTGAGTTCACAGTTAAAAATAAATTTGTAGTTTACACAATTTTATATCATACACAACTACACATCATATGTCAGTATGCTTTTATTAATTCTATACTCTAACACTGTTGGGATATGTAATGCAAAAAAACCCTATAAAAGTATAAATTTGATGTATTTTGTCATCATTTGTAGTTGTCGTGTCTACAGTCATAGATATGTTTGATGTTGTTACTACCAGTTATTTAATGTGGTTTACTACTTCCAGGAGCCATGTTCTCATGTGTCTTTAAACCCACCCATGTAACACATTGTTTACATTTGTCATCCATAACCAATCTGCACAATAAGAAGAAGAAGAAGAAGAAATATATTAGCTTTTGTCTTTTTGTGTTGTTTTCTCTTTTAATCACCTCACTCCATTGTCACATGTATTTTTTTGTGTGTTGTGTGTTCATGTTCCCACCTGTTTTATACCACAATGTGTTGTCTTTTAGGTCATTAAAGTTAACCAAACAATTGCGTGCTGATGTGTGGCTTGCCATTAATATTTTTTTTTTTTTTTTGTTCTGTTCTCATTTACATCAGTGAACATAACACGGTTCATATTTCGTTGGACAAACTTTTGTTGAATGTGTTTCCAAGATAAACCAGTCATATGGTTTGCTATTCCCTATAGTGGTAATGCAGGTCTTGCGTAGTTCTTGCTCAGGCATCATGACTCTGTTGTGGGTGTTTAATGTCAGCTGGAGTAGGCGTGAGCTCACCTTTAGATTGCACTTATATGTAACTGAACTACACTGCTTTTTAACACTATATTACAAGCACTTGTGCGCTTATAAATATAGTTGTAGTGGTGACCCACATCATATTTTTTTGAAACCATTATAATCTTACTGAAGTTGATCCAAATGCTTAACTGGCATTTGTTAACTCGTAACTTTTGGTTCTGTTCTTGATCATTTCGGTTAGTGACGGTGGATGACACAGTCCCAGTTTTTGCCCTGCTGATTCACAGGCAATTTCCTGATATACTGATTTCTTCAGGAATATTTTTTCTTACCCTTTGCTGAGGGAAGAGGGGAAAAAACACCTCAGCATATTTCTGTGTTGAATCTAAAAAATAAATAAAGGAAAAACAGGATTTTTAAAAACTACAATATCAGTGGGTGTCTGCTAGTGTAAACCAGTTTAGAAACATTTCATATATAAAACCTGATTAGTCAGATTAACTTTTTCCAGTTATTCATATATATATATATATATATATATATATGAAGTTATTATCCTGTTTATGTTGAAGCCGATCCTCCCTGCTCCTCCTCTGGCCGTCCCTCTATCAGTCAAGTCATGTATCTGTTTATACTCCTGTGCTTGTGACAGGTGCTGGAGAACTACAACAAAGGGAAAACTGCTTTGCTGTCAGCAGCCAAGATCATGGTGAGCCCCACAGAAGTGGACTTGAACCCAGAGACCTTGTTCGTGGATACATCAACAACCTCTCAGCAGCCAACGCCTACAACCCACCACCGCAGGAACAGCAGCGTTCGGTTAGTACACCAGGCACCACTGTGGGCGTGTTTAAGCCTGAAAGGATATATAAAATAGTTTGATCTTTATATTCAGCTTTCACTCTTGCTTAGTAGGTAATAGTAGCAAATCTAATTCTAACTATAGGAGAAATCACTGGCAAATGATGCTATAATGTAGCTATATAACCAGTACTTAAAAAAATACAACTGCTTCTAACTGCTATTTTATTTTCTCAAAATTATTTTTGTTTGTTCTG
>VUQR01011973.1:22492-46652 GCA_015108515.1 Hemichromis elongatus
AATGTTTTTAAAATGTATTTTTTTTTTTTAAAAATTTTTTTTTTTTTTTTTTTTTTTTTAAAAAAAAAAAAAAAAAAAGACAAAAACCATTGTTACGGTAAGCAAAGCATGCCAATACTAATTTTGCATAATGTCCTCCCTTCTCTCATGCACGCATGCACGCTGTCTGAACACAGAGCCGTTGCAACATATGGTAGTATCCAGTTCCCACCTCGCCCTCTCTGGTTTAGCCCCTGTCCACAGTCAGTGTAAACTCCTAGTACAATTGGTTAAATTACAAAGGTACTGTCACAAAGTTTTATGACTCTGTCCATAGAAAGTAAAAACCATACCAGATTTAAATTGGACCAATTTACTTTTCAAGGCGGTCTCCTTGTGAACCTTGGGACAACCTTTTGACCACTTGTACATGGCTGGTTTCTCGTGGAGCCCCTCCGCTGTGCCATAAAAGAGGACGCCTATTGATGCAACAAAGTTTAAGTTTTATGCACTAAATGTCTTCCCTCTGGTACACCGGGACATTATAGAAAACTCCACTTTGACAGTCTGTTAGTAGAAGGCATATTGACTGTGAACGACCCTATGAAGGGATGTTTGGCTACTGGCTCAGACACTGGAATTGTCCACTGAAGAATGCTGCTTGAGTTTTATCCTGAGAACCAGCTCGCAACAGCAGTAAACATGTAATATGAAGGCTGGAGGATCTTTTTTGCCATCTGCACAGGTGTACGTGCAGGCGGTCACAATGGGATTTTAATGGAGTAAGCAGCAGTCCAAAGGTACACAAGAAGCTGATCTTGAGGGTTTATTGAACTATTCTTAAATGAAATATGATTTTTTTTCTTTTTGTGGACGGACTCACAGAACCTTTTGATCCCACCTTGTACTTTACCTCTCCTGTATTATATGCCAATACAAGAGTACATGCACTTCGATACACTCCTGCCCTTCTAGTCTCTTTCTCTTGTTTTTTTTTTTTATCTTTCCTCCATCTATGTAGTATTTTGCAATGTTCACCTGCTCTGTAGACTCTAGATACCTGTAGTTTCAGTACTAACACTTTTCATTTCTATCCTTTTTCTTTAAACTTCCGTAAGTTATTTTGACTAGTTTTCATGTGTGTCTTGTGTTTTGAATCCCCCTCTCCTCTCTTTTCCCTTTCATTATGCTCCAACCCATTCTTCTCCTCTCCTCTAGCTCGTGTGCTCAGTCTGAAATATCTCTGGATGGTTTCTCTGAGTGCCCTCCTCCTCCAGTGCCTGTAGTACTGCGTGGAGCACGAGAACGTTTGGCAGTGGAGCTGAGGGACCGCAAAGCACCCCTAGCTGTCATGGAGAGCCTCTCAGATGCAGAGTCCCTGTATAGTCTGGATTCCCGACGGTCCTCTGCTGCACTAAGGGGTTCACCAATGCTAGGTAGCCTCCCGTTCTCTTTGGATGCCCCAATCCCAGAGGAGAACCCATCTCTGAGCTCTCGCACTGAGCTACTATCTGCAGATGTCCTCTGCCAATCAACAACAGAGCATCTGGGTGAGGTTGGGCCCTTCTTCACACCAATGGAATCCAGATCTACCCCAGATTATCCTATGAGGCTGTCCCCTGCCACACCTCGCTACAGTGGACTCCATTCCCCAGCTCTTCTAAACCAGAGTGTCTTGGCTAAGTCTTACAAACCGGAGACTAATGCCAACTTGAAAATGCTTCCCGATGAGGATCACCAACAAATGCCTGGTGTCTACAGCCCAGGGAGCACACCTGTTGCTCCCCTAAGTCCACATATTGGTACTAGACCAATGGATAGAGAAAAGGAAGACTGGGATCTGGAAACGGCAGAGAAACGGTTAAGTGCAGAGACCAGACCAGCGGCTTCTACGCCTCCGCCCCATCTATCCAATGGAAACCCCAGCCAGGCTGTGCTGGAGTTCGCCCAGTACTTAGACTCTCTTTTCAGACTGGATGGCAGCAGTTCACCAACTCTGGACCTTTCTGATGGGGAGTCAGAATCAGGCCGGGGCTCCTTTGGGCAGGGTGAGTGTCTTGGAGATGAACAGCGGCTGGATGACAAACAACTTCTGGCCAGGGCAACAGTGGAGCCTAATCTAGTTCCCAAGCCCCCTCGCACTTTTGCTGGATCGGCTGACCCCTCTTCGGGCATATCTTTGTCACCTTCCTTCCCTCTCTCTTCATCTGAGGAACTCAACGACCTTTCTCCTAGCGAGGGTGCCCCATCAGCCATACACTCCCTACGAACATCTTCCCCTTGCCACTGCCCTGAGGAGAACACTCTATCGTCCATGGTGTAGAGTGTGCGCTGAGCCTCCAATGCCCTTTGCTCTGATTGAGAGGTGCAGTCAATTTCAGATTTTAAAACATATCACAGTACATGCATGCGATGGAATGCAGTTACTCATCAGAGATCCAGTGACAGAATTTGACTGACCAACTCACACAGTATTCCCATTCTTCAGGTGTACCCCCTCGAACTCTGTTTATAGCATTTTCACACTATTGCAATGACTAAGAAAAAAAAAAAGGATACCTCTCTCTGCATGCCAGGGGGCTGTGCTGCTTTTGGGTGAATATAAATAACTGTAGCTTCACAATGCCATTTGAAAATGTTTTCTCACCCACATGGGAATGCGTCCACATTACATCGGTTCCCTGAAGTAACCAAATCAAAGGGAGAACATTTAACTGAGCAGGGATTCAAAATTAACACTGTAGAAGAGGTTAGCATAGGCACATCATCTGGGTTGATGTACTGTACGACTTCCTGCACACTCAGCAGCTCCGGAAATTTGTCCAACTTTTATTTTTGTTTGATTTCTTTAAACGAGAAATGTGAAGAAGGACATTTTGTTAATAAATAGAGGTGATAAGGATTCAAGAAATGTTCCTCAGGTCTACAAAGAATTGACTTTGAGAAAGAGAGTAAGTGTGTTACATTGGTGAGAATCCATGTGTCTTAAACATTTAGTGATTGTGACAAAGTTATTTCAGATGCCTATGGATGTTTTGGAGTCTTTTGGTTACTCTTTATAATGCATGATGATGTTTTTTTTTATTATTTATTTATTCTTCAAGAGAAATCATCATTAAACCACTTAGACTGACATTTGGTTATTGCGCACATCATTGCTCAATTTACCCCTGTTGCCAAAAAAAAATTTAATACATCGTCTTGCCAAATGTATTTATGAGATGTAATTTTGTATATGTATATGGATATTGCTTTATTTAAAAACAAGCTAAGTTCATTATTTCCTTCCCTAGCCATCCTGTTGATTACCCACATAGACTGTTACACTGCAACTCCAGAAAAGATGTCATCCTGACCTTAAAACACTGCCATGGCTTTCATTTCCAAAACACAGCCTCTGTACACCGGAGTTTATAGGAATATCAAACTTGCTAATAGTTGTCCTAGTTTCATAATAATTACTGTACAGTTCTTCTTGGAGAGCTCTTAGAAACAGGTCAGTCTGCATGCATTCCAGAGTAGCATGGCTGGTTTAGAACACGTCTTGTCATTAAGCCACAGTAAAGAAGCTCTAAACGTGTCCAGAAATTACCATCTTATGTAAACTCAAACTTTTGAGAGGCTCGATAGTCGCCGAGGTCATCAGACAGGACCAAATTATATATCCTACAGCTCTCTCGGGATAGATTTCTCTTGTTCTGAAGGTGCTCTGTCATTTTGGACGTCAAGGCGTTTGCTTCCCTTTAATACGGTTCATCTCAAACATGCTTGAGGTTGGACTGAATGAATAAATGTACTCGAACATTGCGTTTGCCGATTCTAAATGCTGTGTGCAGCACGGCATCTTCCATATCGCTCTGGGTGTAACCGATGGGTCACGATTTGAATTATTACACTTAATGTTGTTATCACTTTTATTGCTATATTTGCTGGTATTATTATCCTTATTGCAACAGATTGGTTTGACGTAAGTGGTTTTTATCTCAGTTTTTAAGTAAAAGTACGGAGAACTTTTTAGACTTTCCCAGATGTAAGGAGTTAAATATTTCACTTTTTTTTCCCCCCCCTGTCTTGAGTGGAAAAAAATATTTGACATTCTGCCATGCCACTGGTAACAATATGCTTTTTGTTTTTGCAAATGTGTCATGGTGGTGAGACATGCTGCAGAGTGACAGCTTTCTCACAGTGAGTGACCTTTGGTGGAGCGCCACCATCAAGCCTGGAGTCACCATAGTGATCTGCACAGTCTCTCCAATTGGAATAAGATTTGCTGTGGTTACTCACAGCAGACCAGCCAGCCAGTTTACAGTCTGACACTACTGAAATCATGCTGCCAGTCCCAGTAGATACACTAAGGTTGGGCCAACAATTTCCTACATTCAGTAGCTTTGCTTGCAGCTGGTCATGCACTAAACACTGCTGAAAGAAAGCACCAATATTTTCCACCATGATGTGTATAGCACCATCTTTTATGTGTAATTATTTATACAGATGTCTAAAAAAGATGAATTCCAATAGAGTCATGTAGAAAACAACTATATAACAATAAGGAGATAATTACTATATTTAAAAGATATCAGTATTGACATATATATTAAAAAAAAAAGATTTCACCTGACAGTTATTTATTAAAACTATCGGCAGAATTAAGAATTGGTCTTTATTTAAAGGAATAATTCAACTATGTCTTGTCCATGTTTACCTGGTTTGCTTCCCGTCCTATACTGCCCCACAATGAGAATGTATTTAATCCCTCTCCCTCACTACCCCGCCTGTAATTAAATAAACTACAAACTGAAAAATATCCATTTGTGTTTTAACTTTTTTTTGACCTTTTCCAATATGTGCTGCTGATATTTATATATACATTTATATATTAAATTTGCTCTGTCTTTATTTTCTAAAATCAAGTTTTGATTGTGTTTGTTTGCTCACACATGAATACACAAAGGATTTGGGTCCTTTAGATTTGATGTAAAGGATGGATCCTTGGTTTTAGAAGTGCTGAGAGGCCAGATATGTTTTGTGTAAAGATGAGCTGTTTGAGCTATTATAAGCCCAGGTGTAGGTGCATTGTATTATGAGTGTACAGCAGGCCAGATTAGAGGCTCCTGCTAAGCCTTTATAGAGGCGTCATGGGTCAAATGGTGTGAAGTGGATGTGAGGTGTTGATAAGACCAAGAATATATGCATACACTCCCACTAATAATTGGTTGAATGTTCTTTAGCAAACTGCACCTCGACCAGATGCTTTTGATAGCCATCAGCAAGCTCGTGGTATAATTCTGGTTCGATATTTGAGCACTTTTCATGGCAGAATTTGAAGAGTTAATTTTAGATGTTTAAATGTAATTCTGTAAATGTAATGTATTCTTTTATTTCTGAGTGCTCTCCCAACACTGTACCAATGGTTGGGAGGAGGTGAAATACTCAAACCAGCCCATCTGGTACCATCAACCATGCTTTGTTCCAAATCTCTTAAATCACCTTTCCTTTTCATTCTGATGCTCAGTTTTAACATCAGCTGGTCGTCTTGACCATGTCTATGTGTTTAAGTACTGCTGCCATGTGATTGATATATTTTAAATTGGCCTTTACAAGCCATTAAAAAGGTGTACCTAACAAAGTGGCCAGTGTGAACTGTGGGTTCCTTTATATTACTTGTCTCAATGTTGCCTAATCTAAAGTGAAAAGCAGAGAAAAAAAGGAAATCCCATACACATACGAGCTGTATTTTTGAGTAGTAGAGTACCTGCTTGTGTGAGACATTTCTGATAATTTCCACAATACCCACTTGTGCTGAAGTGTGGGTTTATTATACAGTATTCTGGCACTTTTCCAGACCGTGACACACTACCTGTAGGCTCACACACTTAAGTGTTCACCACAGTTGCGGGTACTGGAATAGACCCAGTAGTGAGGAGGTGTTTCAGAGTATCAGTAGGGATATGAGGCCAAGGGAAAAACTGTACTGGCAGGCAAAAAGACCATGAAGGGTTTTTGCACCATTAGCCAAAGATGAAAGAAGTTGGCCTAACAATGGAAATGCTTCTACCTACAGGTAGTCAACTATTTAATGTGTAAAATCAAATTCTACAAAATATTTTCAACCAACTTAAAACATCTTCAATGTTAACTCTGATTAAATTTATTTTTCTTTCTTAACTGTGGATTTTTTTTTTGTTAACATGGTACACAAATAAAAACTTATTATATATGTGGCCAAACAAAGTAATCCAACTTAATTATTTTCCTTCCTTTTTCAATTTGCCCTTCACCACTCTAACACAGAGAGTTAAAGTGGGGCCTAATTCCCCTACTGTACACTCTGTAGACACATGGCTGTGTTAGTTCCCACCCAGTGAATCCAGTCATTAAGTTCGCAGATGATACCACTGTGGTGGGGCTCATCTCTGGGCGAGACAAGATGGCATACAGAGCTGAGGTTCAGAGGCTTTCAGACTGGTGTGTAGATGACAACCTGGACCTCAATACCACCAAGACAAAAGATCAAACACCTCGGCGGTTTTAAAGAAAGCCCAACTGCGTCTCCACTTTCTGAGAATCTTCAGAAAAATGGACCTGAAGAAGGAGCTGCTGATTGGTTACCTCACTGGGCTTTTTTTTTTTTTTTATACAACAATAACAATAATAATACTTATATTTATAACCAGGTGCAATAATATTAATATTGTGCAATAATAACAATGTGCATAAACAACACACTTATTCTTCATTATACAATTATTTTTCTTTTTATTACTTAAGTTACTGTGTCATGTAATGTCGTATGTAGTGACAATGTGGGACAGTTTTCCAATTTCATTGTACTATTGTACTATGTATGACTGTGCAATGATAATAAAGAGTTCTCTTATCTTCACCCTATCCCTCCATCTTCCTCTGTCACACCAATGATCTCTACTTTATGTCCTCTTTCACTACATCTATCAATCTTCTCTGTGGTTTTCTTCTTTTTCTCTTGCCTAGCAGCTCCATATTCAACATCCATTGCCCAGTATATTTACTATCCCTCCTCTGCACATGTCCAAACCATCTCAGTCTTGTCTCTCTAACTTTGTGCTCATTTCTGTGTCTGTGTTAAAAAGTGGTTAAAAATTCCACTCACTTTTTTTCTAACGTCCACGGGTTTTTCATCTATACCAATCACCCTTCTACTTTTTATCCACTTCTACATTAAATAACCCAAGGCATGCAAAATTCTCCATATTCTCCATAGCAAGTTACACAAATACATATAACTATGACAAAAATAACAAACCATTGCTCTTTTAGCTTCATTTACTTAGCCTTTTTTTATTACTCGCACTTTAATTCCGTCCCGTAAAATGGGACTAATCTTCATATGCTTCATATGCTTCTGGTTCAGATTATAGATAAGATATAGCATGTTTTGAGGCACTAGCAGCAAGAGAAAAAAAAACCCAAATTAAAAAAATTAAAAAATGTCTCCAATTAAATTTCCATTTTTAATATGCAGTTTTATTTGTTAGTTTGTTAAGCATGAAATCAGAGCACTATAAGGAGCTATTGAAAGCACATGGTACTAAATTTAGAGTTAATTGTTTGTTTTTTCATTATCATCATCATTATTATTATTTTTCTAAATTAATATCAGAGATCTCAACTTTTGATATTAGTAAAATGTGTTCTTATACCTCCAATCCCGCCAGAGAGAAGCAAAGCACTGCTCTTCTGGGTCTGAAATGTACTCCGAGGAAGCAAAGAAGAAGAACTTCCGCAAATCACTGAAAGATTACCTAGGGGGTGTTAGCTCTTAGCTCAAAGCTAGGTTAGCACTGTATGCATATGTGCAGTCTGTTCTCTAAATGTTGCCATGATTTAAGACCAAATTCCCCTCTCCGACTAACGACGTCTCGGTAGGTAGAACATATATATTTAATGTTAGGTATTTACTCCTTTCCTGGTCGGTTCGTAATGGCTGAAACACCTATTAATGTTAGGGAACTCAGTTAGCATGAATATTTACAGAGCTAATGTAGCTCACTAGTGGGATACGTTAGCTGCTGTTAGCAAAGTAGTTTCTTGGCTAATTTCTGCAAATTTGGCGTTTGTTTAACGACGATTTCTCTCTCTCTCTCCTTATGTTATGGTTGTTATGGTGGACATTGTGGGTTGGTGTTATCAACTTGATATTGTTAACATTCCCGTTATCTAGCTTCGTGTCACTGGCAAATGCATTGAAATCGGCATATAAACTAGTGATTTTTGCCAATAACGTGACTGAAGACTGGTTTTAAGCTGCTTAATACTGTGCTTCGTGTTGTCTGAACCACTACGGGAAGTTGACATTTATCCATATCTTTGTTTACAGCGGCTGGTTAACGAAGAGGTGTCAGACATGTATACCTCGGGGAAATACAGCTCGCGGGGCCCTGCTCTCATCCCTCGGATGAAAACCAAGCACCGCATCTACTACATCACTCTGTTTTCTGTGGTGCTTCTTGGACTAATCGCCACAGGGATGTTTCAGTTTTGGCCGCACTCCATTGAGTCCACAGCTGATTGGACCCTCGATAAGCGCAGTGTTCACGACGCACCTCTGATCAGACTTCCCGTCTCCAGTCCCATACCTGAGAGGGGTGACCTGAGCTGCCGCATGCACACTTGCTTTGATGTATACAGGTGTGGTTACAACCCTAAGAATAGAATCAAGGTAACGCTACCTAAAAACACTCCCCACATGAAGACATTCAACTTTCTTGCGTAGAAATCACTAACAGCTGTCCAAATCGTGCTTGCAGGTTTATATCTACCCTCTGCAGAGGTTTGTGGATGAATTGGGGGTCCCCATCAGCAGCACCGGCCTGTCTCGAGAATACAACGATCTGCTTAGCGCCATCTCTGACAGTGACTTTTACACAGATGATGTTACAAGGGCATGCCTTTTCATACCATCTATTGATGTACTAAATCAGAACTCCCTCCGTATAAGAGAGACAGCCCAGGCTCTGGCAATGCTACCCAGGTACCCAGTTTTTGTTTTAATTCTGATTCTCGAAAAAAGTCTGACATGTGTCCTGGTAATTATTTAGGCAATTACTTTGAAATATTATCTACGTTTACATTCATTACAGCTGTGATCAGGACACAAAAACTGAATCTGTGGAATAACAAGTCAAATTTGATTTAAAAATGTTTTTAAATTGCTGACTCTGCCCAAAATTAAGGTCTCAAAAAAGCCCGTTCTCTCCCAAAGTTATACTGTGTACTGCTGTAAAATACAATAATAGATTTCATTTCAGCATTATTTGATCACAATGGGTCTCTGTTGTGATGCCTGTGATTTTAAACATATAGTGGAGTTTAACTGTTTTGGTAGTTTTTAATCTCTAAAAGATTTAAATATTGTCTCTTAAATATGTGCAATATTCTGTTTAACCAGTGTTTTTTTTTTTAATACCAAATAGTACATTAATACATTTTCAAGTTCTTAAAACCCGAGCAGTAATGCTAAATGCCAAGAGCTCAAAGTCAAATTAGGCTTTTCTTACCAACAGTATTTCATACAACTTTTTTAAATGAACAGTTGTTTATTCAGGTACTTAAAAAACTTAATTCAGTTTTCTGTTGTTCAAGTAATCTTCAAAGTGAGAATTTGTTAACGCTCTGATCTTGATGATGATGTTTTGTTAGATGGGACAAAGGAATGAATCATCTGCTTTTCAACATGTTACCTGGAGGCCCTCCTGACTACAACACTGCCTTGGATGTGCCCAGAGACAGGTAAATAAAACACATCTTAACAAAATTCGTTTGCTGTGATTGAAGTCAATGTGAAATAAAAAAAACCTCAGAAAATTATTTGAATTTACAGCAGCGTAGTACTGTATGTTTAACTAATGCAGTGGAACTGATTATATTAATGACTGATAATAGTAAACAAGATGCTCATATTTAGCTTTGTCACTCCCGTAGTGTTTGCAGGGTTCGTACAGGTGCTTGAATTTTAATACTGTCTTTTCAAGGTTTGAAAAGTGCTTGAATTTCAGATATGGTGCTTAAAAGTGCTTGTGTAACTGTATTTCATTCACTTCAAATAACGTTCTGACTGAACAGTTTTCTTATCAATTAGAGAAATAAAAAAGCAAAATTTCTCCGCCTGGGCTCCCTTGCACCGCTGTCTGTTTTAATGTGTGACCTCGCCCCTCCACCGAGCAGTCAGGGATGAGTGCGCTAACAATTTTTTGTTGGAGAGAGTTGCATAAATAATTTGTGTGGCATCTTATTTGATGTAGAACACCTGATTTTTCTGTAGTTTAAATGGTTTTTATTAAAAACGCCTGAAACCTTGGCTGCATTTTTAGGTAAATAGTACCATAGGATTTTGTTGGTTGCAAAACTTGTGCATATTTTTTTTTTAATGTAGCATTTCTATTTGCATTTCAAGTTATGAAAATTATTCTGTAAACATGTTTTTGGTTCTTAAAGTCAAATATTTTTGTCTGAATTTAGAACATCTCTAACAAGTTGATTTGTTCACATTTGCACATCTAAATATTTAAATGAAGTGTATGTTTTGAGTTTATACACTATATGAATATATATTTTGCAGGATTTTTGTGTGGTGCATTATTCTATGTTTTAACAAAAGAGGAACAGAGGTGTTTAAGTCCACCTAGGATGATTTGTTCTAATTTTCACATGGTCTTACTGAGGTGATGCAAATTGAAACATGCATTTGTTAAGAAGTGCTTGAATTTGACCCTGAAAAAGGCGTATGAACCCTGTGTTTGTTCATTAGTTCTATTAATGAATCCTCATCTGCTGAGGTCATACTAGTACCGGTACAACTTAAACGTTATCTAGAAATATGATAAACAAGCTTTAATGTTTTTTAAAACATCCCCACATTTAATCTGTCAACTGCCTCCTGCTTGTAGCTAAAATGCATTCAACTAGAAAACAATGTTAGTCAATTTTTGTGCAGAAATGAAATCAATCAAAACTGCAGTCACACACAAAGCGTTAAGAGTAATATTTTGATGCAGATGAAAGAACTACTTACAAGCAGGTAAGAGAGAATGTGTTTTCCAGACTCTTTAAGGTGACTGAGTGAGAGTGATTGTTAAGGATGCAAGAGGTTGGGTTTATTACCACATGTTTGAGACAGTGAACACTATCTTAGCTGTAAGGAATTTCCTGTGCTCATCCAGAGTGTATTTGGCATGGAGCCTCATCAGAACCAGGTGTGCATGTCAGCATGGTTTCACTTTATAGAATAGTGAAACCATGAACTTAGGACAGAATCCATATCATTGGGAACTGTTTAACAATATGACTATAACCAAATCAGCATTGTTGGTAACAAAATGTAAATTTGAATGAATGAATTTGTTTTGAGTGTGTTAAGGTTCCTCTTTTCTGGAAACATTGTTACAATCCAGATTTGTTTGTTTCAGAGTGTTGCTAGCTGGAGGTGGTTTCTCTACATGGACGTACAGACAAGGTTATGATGTGAGCATTCCAGTTTACAGCCCCCTTTCTGCGGATGTTGACCTACCCGAGAGACAACCTGGGTAAACACATGTCACACATTGACGAAACTGCAATCATTTCCTAATTTATCTTCTCTATAGCTGGTTTCCATGTCTTCTGTCTCCACCCAGGCCTCGGCGCTACTTTATTCTTTCTTCACAAACTGCTATTCACCGAGAGTATAGAGCCGAACTTGAGCGATTGAAGGAAGAAAACGGGGAAGCCCTGCTCCTTTTGGACAAGTGTAGCAACCTCTCCCAGGGTGCTGCCTCTGCACGAAAACGATGCTACAAAGGGCAGGTGTACGACTACCCACAGATCCTGCAGGTGGGAAACGTAACAGTCTGCACTCAAAGAGTCATATTTTTTGCATTAAGTTCACTCATTTAAAATCTACTCAGTTTATTTATGTTCAGAATGCAGTTATAGGTTTTTTCTTGTAATTAATAGTTTGTTCCCAACATTTCTCTGCAGGAGTCGTCATTCTGTGTGGTCTTGAGGGGGGCACGTTTGGGTCAGGCTGCCCTCAGTGATGTGCTGCAGGCTGGCTGTGTTCCCGTCATTCTGGCTGACTCCTACATTCTGCCGTTCTCCGAAGTACTTGACTGGAAAAGGTCTGCCTACATCTTAAAACAGTGGAAAAATAAATCATTTGAAAGCCTGTCATTTCAACTTTGCATATTTAATACTTTTGTGTCTGCACAGGGCATCTGTGGTCATTCCTGAGGAGAAGCTGTCAGAGATGTACACAATCCTAAAGAGTATCCCTCACCGACAAGTTGAAGAAATGCAGAGACAGGTACAGTGTTTAACATCTCTCAGCAAACGTCTGCAAAACTGAAGAGCATTTGGTTGCAGTTTATATTTGGTTTGCACTATACATTTGGTTTTCAATCTGATATCCACCATGTCAGATTGACATGCTGGTTTTACAGCACTTGTGTGTCATGTCTGAGATGAGCCTGGTCCTTAACCAGCTAGCTAACCAATCCAGCCCTTGAAAACCAAAACAAATTTTATGTCATGTGCAAAAGACAGAAATTTGGCTAGCATTCTCCCTTTTTGTGAGTTTCCTCCTGGATTTTTAAAAGGCTCTCAGATGACTTTATGTTGATATCATTTATCATTCTAGCTTGAATGAAATGGACAGAGATGGCTCACTCGCTTTCCATTTGTTACCTACATTGAGCCACAGTAAACAAAAGTGAAAGCAGCCACGAGAGAAGTGCACCAGTTCAGCTGCTCCTCATTCACTTGTATCAACCCAAGTCCATTTATCAATTATGCTAGCCAAACAGCCGTTTTAGGCCAAGGGCTCGAAGATGGGGTTGGTGTTGGATTACACCAGACACACTCAAAAACACGGTTTGCTTGTCAGGTTGCTAGGTTTTTTAGGGGGTGTGGTCCTTTGCTGGGCATCTCACAGCTAGCATGGAAGCATACATCTGATATTTTTTATTCACTGTTCACAGAAGTACTCTTCTGCCTTCTCTGATTGTGTACAGATGGATCAAACAGCAACACTTGATTTTTTGTTGTTGATACATTTTAAGTATTTTATCATGCTTTAGATGATTTATCATTAATGAAAGAAGTCATTTCGAGACTGAATTTTAAATTTATGTTTAGGAAAAATGCTGTATAGAGCATGATTTTAATATCCTTTCTTTTTTATTTGTTGATAAGTGCCCCATGGACCAGTACATTCCCATGTTAAAAAAAAAAAAACAACAAAAAAAAACAAATCATATTTACTGTAATAGGAGCATCATAGTTTTGGGATGTATTTGCATCCACAGCCACAGAGACTAAGTGCCAAAATTAGCAAGGATATAAACTTTTATTACAGTTCATTGGGGCAATTTTGCTTAATGTACAATTCCCTGGATTATTCCCAAATAGGAATATTGCACATTGTTTTAGATGAACCATAGAGTAAAGTTCATGCTGTTTTTTTTAAGGCACATATATTACAGAGCTTGAAAGGGGACCTGTTGTGCTGTTTTCCAGCTCTATACTTTTATTGTGAACTCACAAAAGTTCATGTACTTTGTTACGGCCTTTCAGGTAATCTGCTGTCCAGGCATGTTAGTTCCTCTCCCTTTAGGATCACCCTGATTTTAAGTCTACTTCGTTTTGGTTAGTTCCTCCTCCCAAACAGGAAGAAAAGCAGATGAGTGAGATTTCTGAAATGACAGCCAGGATTATGCACCTCATATATTAAGGATGTCCCCCCTCATACAAAGCTAAAAGTTAAATATAGTCTGAAAACAAGGGACCAGTCTGAAGTTAGAAGGGTTCAGGGTTAATTAAACATATACTGACCTCAGTATTTGAAACTTAGGTGCTGTTTAATATAAACCTCCACTTTGTTAAAGGGAAACAGTATTTTGAGCTAATATATGTATTTTAATGTATTTTGTTAGATTTGCCAGCAGAGGGCTCAGCAACCCTTGATATAACAGTGTGTAAATCTTCGTTGGCCTGATTAGTAGTTAAGATATAAAAATAGGAATCAACAATGCATAGATGTGTCAATGGAAATGAATAAACAACTAAGCTTAAGGGTTGTTCAGTATTGTAGCTATTCTCATCAAGAGTCAGAGGTAAGGGAAGAGAGATTTGCTAATAAAAAACAAATCAGACTAAGATAAGCTACTTTTGTTTAATTTTGTCTCATTCTAGATCTAGTCAAAGTGCAACAGGCTACTGTTGAGCCTCTGTCAGTAGCCAACGGACTTGGTTCAAGCTGCAGAACTCATTTTCAAATTTAAGATGATGTAATTGCATCAAATTAGGTCACATTTAAAAAGGCCACATACTAAACAGCTGTGAGATGTTAACAGTGCTCAATTGAGGCCACTCCAGAGCCAGTGTTTGTGTATTTACTCCCGTTGTTTTCTTTGGGTCATACCCTCAAAATGGGACACATAGACTGTTGATCTTTATTAAATTAGCACAGCCAAGTCAGTTCTGTTATTACATTAGAATACATAATAGTGATGGAGGAAGTTACTGCCAGTGAGTTTAGGTTAAACTTACTCCTCATCCTTTCCTTAGACTGTTTCTAGTTTGCTGACCCTGCTCAACTTCCCAACTTGCTGTATAGTTGTTGCTCTTACATTCAAACCTTCATACAGAACTGAGCATTCAGAACAATGACAGTGGCTTCACTGGATTTTTTTGGTCATTTAATGTTGCCCAGTAAATTTTTGTAGTAGGTTGTTAATTTTACCAGTAGAGTTCCAAATTTAATCTCAGGTGCTGAGGTGCTCCATCAGATTCCTGCTTTCTTTCCTAAACACAAACCCAGGAGTTATCTGAACTCCACAGCTTAACGTTAAATAAAACATGAAAACAAAGGAAAAGTGTAATCATCGTATTGTGTCCCTGTGTTACACTACAAAATGTTTTAGAGCCACACAAACATGCTGTTAAAACTGGAATGGAAAGGGTTTCCCGGTAAGCGTGATTTGAACAGACTTCAGGTTTCACCGCTGTTTTGGATTATATCAAAAACACTAATGACTGCCTTTTTCTGTACACAACTCAGTGACTGCCAATTCTGGTCTGCAGGTTAATTCATGTGTCAGGCACTTGAGAGCTTCAGCTGATTTAAACAAAGCCATGCAGACTACCGTCAGCTTAACTGTTATTGTGCACTGCTTTGACGTTTTAATGATTATAAACAACAAAAAAGCAGGAGCTGCTGGTGAGTATTTTAAACCAGCCATTACATCAGATTACTGTTACATCATACATAAATTATTTTTCACCATTTGCAGCAGCCTCATAGTTAAAATTTACACTACACCAGTACTTTAAAAAAAAATATATATATATATATGTATATATATATATATTGGAGAAGTAATTTTTTTCAGCCTATGGATTGTTTGTACTTTTTGTTTTAAGGAGTAGAACCAACAGGGACCAAGTATAGACTATAGACTTACTGCACGGTTACTGCTCCAGTTGGAAGACGTAGAAAGGGTTTCTCTTCTCCTTTGCAATGATGTCTGTTCTTCCCTGCTCATAAAAATTCCTCCAGGCGCTGGGAGCGGGTGGAGGGAAGGGGAATGGGCCCTCAGGCCAGCACAGTTTGCTTTTTGCCTCCTCCCGGTCGGAAAAGAAACTTTCATCACTGGCTGATTTATGGGCCGTTGGGATTCCCCCCTGAGATTAGAAAGTCTTTTTGGATTCTCCTCAGCTCCTCTGTAAAAATATAGGCTGTTTTTGTTGTTCTACATCTCCAATCTTTCATCCCATGACATCGACACTGGCGATTTAGGGAAATGTCTCATGGTTATGTGTTAACAAGGTTTTTGTTTAACATAGAGGATCCACAAAATGCAATAATGCTCATGGACGCATCCATTAGGAGGGCAGACTCTAAGATATTTACATCCTTCACCCCAAAACTATCGGTAATTGAGATTGGGTGGAGTCATATCAGTGTAACATGGCACTGTCCCTTGAAGTTTCATAACAGTCAGATCTTGAAGCAATTTTCATGATTATAGAAATTTAACACATAGATGACTTCCATGCTTCCAGTATTGACAAAAACACAAAAACTATGTAGAGTCATTGGTGAATGAGAGCACTTGGAGATTCCAGAGTTCATTGCTGTAGCATTAAGATATGGGTTAAGAGTTCACTTATCATAAAGTCAAAGCAGAGATGTGTTGAAGGAAAACAGACGCAGTCAAAAGAGATTTCATTGGGCTTCAAAAGAAGAGTCGTTGAAGGACAAAAACGTTGGAGAGGGCTGCAAAATTGTCTTTAAAGATGTGGACCAGTGAATATCTGGGTTTTACAGTTATGACAATGCTCTGGCGTTAGCGTTTTTATAACTGCTCCACTCTGTAGGTTAAAATGAGAATAAAAAATGTTTTTGGAAGACATAATATCATTTCATCTGGACAGTGAAGTAACATTTTTACATTACTTACAAGTTCTAAGTTTACAGTTCTGGTGTGAAAAGAACATTTATTTTAGATGCACTGAGATATCTTACATTTGTTTGCAGCATTTTTAAAAATTATTACACAATTTTCATATTTACGTAAGATATGTTGCTAAAGTTAAATAGACTGGTTCTTGGATGGTGCTTTTCTGCTCTAGTTGAGCATTCAAAGTGCTTTCTCATTCGTCTACTCATACAAGTACGTCTTATAGACCTAGGTGCATTCTATCAAACATTCACACATATTCATTCTCCAATGAAAGCATCGGAGGACAACTTCGGTTTAGTATCTTGCCCAGGGATACTTTGGAATGTAGACTGGATCGGCCAAGGATGGAGTCCATTGACCTTCCGTTTAGTGGATGACCTGCTCTACCTCCTGAACTACATGAGACGAGAGAATATACGTAACGCTGAATGTGAATGCACTGTTGACCCTAGGCATGTCATGTTTTTACTCTGTTTCCAGTTTTAAGTAGTTTGTGCCATTTGTCTACAGGCACGCTGGTTCTGGGAGGCCTACTTCAGCTCCATGAAGGCTATTGGCTTGACAACTCTCCAGATCATCAACGATCGCATCTACCCATATGCTGCACGTACTTATGAGCAGTGGAACAATCCACCTGTGGTGGTATGTAACTGTCTACACTTGACGTTGACATGCATTTTTGCAATGTTTGTAACTTTTAGTCACCAATCAGGATTATTCTTGTTCCATTTTTAACTTTTAGTTTTGTGCTGTTACTTTTTTGTGTTCTTCTGCAGCAAACATCTGTATAACCTATAAAGTCCTTGGCTCTTATGTGCTGAGCTGCTACGTTGTATTCCTAGAAGTTTTTTTTGTTGTAGACATCTGAGTGACACTCGTCCAAAATAGAGCTTTGGCTGTACAGACGCTCACAGTACTACATAAGCTTTCCCATTCTCCTGTGCCTTATAAATTAAAGCCTCTGCAGTAGAGTGACAGTAGATGCCTTCCCTCTTTCTGAAACACCACAGATGCAGCGCTTCACAGTTTGGTATACACCCAGATAGCTTTGAGGGAGCCAGTTTGTGTCAGCAGTTTTGTGCTCAGAGGATGCCTCCATTGTGGTGAAAACTAAGTTCCCGTACGCCTGAGTCATTGTGTTTGTAGCGAGAACGCTGAATGTGAAAGAATGGTCTCTGTGTGTGTGCATGTGTGTGCTTAGCATCCCTGTGGTTATAAGAGTTTGTGGCTGCCGACATCTTGGCTGGGGCCACCATCTCTCAGGAGTTGTTAATCAGCTCGGTCTGATCTAGAGTCTCCTCCATCCTCCGCCTGTGGTGTAGAGGCGTGTGCATGTCAGCTTGTGTGTAGATGCATAATAATGGCTTTGGATCTGTCAGATGTCTACAAGTACCTCATTTTAAGTAGATCCACTAAAATGCCAAGATTAGAGGTGGCACTTGCAATCAGGATGCATGGATGTAAACAGTCAACACTTTGAGGGGGTGGGGTTTTTTCGGTTCTGCTCAAGTCTGATGGGTATTTCAGGATTAACTGGTTATTCAACTGTTTACTCTCAACCACGACTTCACTCTGAACCAGCTTCTAATCAACAACTTGACTTGACATTTGCCTCTTGTGTCAAAATGTTTTGTGTTAGCATTAAGCCACCAGTCAAGCTCATCTGAATTACTCTGGTCTCAAAGTTTGTCGTGACCCAGAGGGTGTTGACTGTGTCACAGGACAGGCCTTTAGATGTTCCTGCCTGAAATGGGAGATAAAGTGTTGTCTGTATGGATTCTGTGAATGGATGGTGAGGAGAACTTGCACACAGCACTAAATACATCAGGCAGACATTTTCCCCCTCTCCTCCCCTAGTCTTTTGGTGGTAATTGAAAGCACATTGCCCAGGACTGCATGTGCCTTTGGAGAGGGGGTTTCAGAATAAGGGACAAGCTGCTTTTTGTTTGGGATTTGTAGGTAGGGGGCATACTTGTAAGGTTTTTACATTACAAGAACTGAGGCATCTCAGACTTTATGATTTGCCACAGTTTAAAATGTTTTTTGTGATGATTGGGACCTGGGCACAGAAAAGGTTTTATTTTTCATTATTTTTCTTAGAGTACGCTTTGAGTATTTGGGCATTACTTTTTTACTAAAGTTAAGATATGAAAGAAAAGAACTGCAATGAGGTTGAAGTGCTGACTTTGAACGACATACTGAAAGTGTCTAGGCTGTGTCTGAAATGCCATACTGAAATAGCATTTCATATGCTAAAGTAAGGTTTAGTTTTGTAAGTTAACTGAGTGGTACGTGAGGTGCATGCTATTTTTGGAGAAAATTTAAGTATCCCATCACCGGTCAATACACCATCTTAAATGTCCCACCGTGTAATGCAGTACATGGCGACACAGCTGGATGACAGTCGGGACATTAAGATCTAACACTAACAATGCTTCAGTTTAGAAGAAACTGACATGAATTCACTAAGTAGTGTCTCAGAAAGATTCCTAGGACTTTTTAAATGGTTGAACCAGAGTCTAAGTAATCAAAATGTCCATCGCATGCGTATAAGGAGTTGTGCCATATGACCAAAATCTCATATCCTGATATGAGACATTTATCGTCCTGACAACAGTATATAGCACAAAAATTTTACATTTTCTGTAAATTCTGTGAATCTCAGGCAACTCGACTTGCGTGAACTGTTTTCAGCTGGGTGTTGTGTACCTGGAGTCAAGTGTTTTAACCGATGCATGAAACTATATATTTTTAGATATAAGTTGTAACGGCCGCCATTTGCTTTTTGAGTATTTATTACACGGCGTGCTGCTGGGAAAAGCCTGTCCTAAAGTTTGAGTCTAAGGTTTATTTCGAGCACCTAACGGCTCTGTTTTTGCTTCTCATCCGTAAACTCTCTCCATACTCTTTCATGTGATTCTTGCGTAGGTGGTTGACGAGGTTTGCCGTGTTCGAGTCTGAGACCGGTGGAGACCGGTTTCCTACATAGTTTACATAGTACCGTTTTCTGGTCCGTGTCAGACTTTTCATTACCAAACCATGTCCATGCTACATGCCTCGTTTAGAAATAAGGTCCTGGTTTTGTTTTGACTGGTCCTTCTGTTTGTTGTCATTTTAGTTTTTTTTGAAAAAATCTCAACAGGATCTTTAGCTTTATTGTGAAAGGTTTATGTGGAAAATAAACAAGCGGACAGCAGAGCCACATGCTGGGTTTACTGTCATTGTTGCTAACGACAGCACGTAAAAACAGTGGCTTGTCCATCCGTAGTGTGTTTATTGTAAATATAAGAGAAAGAGAGAACTTTAAGAAATTAATACAGCCACTACAGTGACCATCAAAACGATGAAAACATATTGCTGTAAACAGTTTATTTTGCGACACCACGAAACAAACAATAGCGTAATATGATACGATAGATGTTGTGTTTTCATATTGTCATCCGATATATATCGTTATATCAAACGGCTCTAAAAGGAGAAGTTAAATATTTAAAAATACCGTTTTGGGCCCATCAGAAAATGGTTAAGTTTTCTCGGATGAGGGAAAAATTGCCACAAGTAACTCAAATAATTAATGCTAACAGACTTTGTATAGCAGTTTTCAGATGTCCTGATGTCTAAGATTAGAGAATAACCACCTAAGCAGTTCAAACAACCAAATAAAATTCTTCCTCTTAGTTTAGATGTTTAATTATAAAAGCAAAATGACTCCTGCCACTATCTGATGGTTGATATTTGAGCTGTGGCTTTCTTTTTATCTGATCCTTTCTACTTGACAAATGACTAAAGTGCTCTCAGCGTCTTTTAGTCTGTTTTCATACAACTGTGCTGCCTAGATGTGTTAGTTTAATTGTTTCCCCCTCTTTTTATTTGACAATGTGACAACGACCACAGTGAAGTTTCCACTTGCCAGTAAAGTGCTTTTTTTTTTTCTTTTCTTTTTTTTTTTATTGTGATGGAGTGAGTGAGTGATGTTGTGTAAAAGCCAGTGGCCGTGTCTCTGTTGACAGACTTGTGTTGATGCTGTGGAAGCAGCCACATAATCACACTGTGGCCACCTGGGACCAGAGAAGAAACGGGGTTTATATGAACTTCAAACAGACCACGGATTTACTATGTTAGATGCGCTCTCTTTGCCGTGCTCAAACACAGTGAAACTTTTTTTGGAGCTTTTGATGAAGTTTATCAAGGGTGCCCTGAAGGTCTTATATTCTTATATTCTCCAGTAGCACATGCTTGTTAAGTGAAAGATATGGTTTGGTTTTATTTTCCCTATAAAAAAACACTTAGGAACACAACTTGTTTTTTGAGACTGGTTTCCTTAAATTCAAAAGGAGCATAGATTTAAGAGAAAATAATCCCACTGCATGTATTATATTTGTACTTTTATAAATGGCTAAACCGTTTTAAGCAGTTTGCTGAGGATTGCATTCTGTTTTTGCTTACTTTGTACACACCAACACAGTTTTCTTGGAGGTGAGTTTATGTGATCATTTTTTAATCTAATTATCGGTTTTATGTTCCACACTGACTTTAGATGGCCACTAGTCACAACTAGGAAAACGCTTTTCATTTTTCTGACTGTTCCATCCCATCCCCTATCCTCCCTGTCCAGCCTGCTTTCTCCTACATTTTCATACCTCAGTCTCACTTGTTACAATAGCATCACAAGATCAGTAGGCACGAGAGGATGGACACCTGTCTCGATTTCCAACTCCTTTCTTGTCCTTCTGTGCTACTGCTTTTGTAGGGTTTACTTGGCACTTTCACTGGAAGCTTTTGGCTTTAAATGCTCAGCCTCTGCTGGGCCCTTTGAGACACTGTTGGCCCATTCTTGCTCCATTATAAAAAAAAAAAAAGTGACCTCACTCACCACTAAAGTACTGTTATTGGGCATTCAATCATGGAAACCATTACACAGAATTCATGAGACTAGCTCGACAGTGGCTTTGCTTGGAAAGGGGGGAAAAAAATGGTAAATGATAAAGAATTGAAAAAGATGTTCCAGACATTAAAGCTTATGTCTTTCTTTGTCTCCTTTCTTGTACAGAAATGGTCCAGTGTAAACAGCCCCCTGTTCTTACCCCTCATCCCACCAAGGGCTCCTGGATTCACAGCAGTGGTGCTAACCTACGATCGCGTTGAGAGTCTTTTCCGGGTCATCACGGAAATCTCCAAGGTGCCTAGCTTAGCTAAACTGCTGGTGGTGTGGAATAACCAGAACAAGAGTCCTCCTGAGGGTAAGTGGAAAACAAGTTTATCAAACTTTTCAAAAGCCAGTACCCACTTTGAGGTTTACTGGGTCAAACCAAACTAGCTGTGTAAAAGAAAACAATTAGGGCTGGGTGATATAGCCTCAAATCCATATCGCGGTATAATTTGAAGCATGTGCAGTATCGATATATAGCACGCTTTATTATTTTCTTCTGTATACCAAATTTTCAGCACTATAAGGCGCACTTAAAATGACTTTAATTTCCTCAAAAATCGACAGTGCGCCTTATAATCCGGTGTGCCTTATGTATGAATTCTGGTTGTGTTTACTGACCTCGAACCGATTTTATGTGGTACATGGCGCTCAAAAATCGGTCAAAAAATGTTTTAGTATGACTTTGGTAAACTATGAAGCCACATTACGGCTACCGTAGTCAGGAGCCTCGTGGCGTAATCTGGGTCCAAAACGCTGCCAGCTTCAGGTCCCAAAGTCAAACGAACACTGCAGCATCACTAAGAGTTAAAAACTGTCTGAATTCTTTAATCTTTTATAAAATGATCAGCATTGCTGGTTTACCAGGTGTAACAATTTAAGTTTAAGGGCAGCTAGGCATCCATGAAAACAGAATTTATTAAATTTAACAGAGTTAGAAGTTAGCAGGAAGTTAGCTCGCTAGTTTCCACCTAAACATTATATACCATGTTCTGACTGAGAGATTTCTGAAAAAATTAAAACATAGAGCTCTGCTATCACTTCCAACATAAATGAAGACAGAAAACTAAACAGCAGTGACTTTTTAGGGTCACTGAAGTTGGGCTAGCTGATATATAATGATGTGCTACGTGATTGCTAGCAACACAGCTATGTTGCATAACATAAACAGTAAAGCTGGAGGATGAACGCTCACTTTTTTCCACTCGATAAAAGTTAACGGGAGGGTTCCTGATGGTTAGGGACAAATGCAATTGCATGGCAGGATGCTGTAAACGGACCAAACTTCACTCAGGAGAACAACTGAGGTAATCCATCCGCAATACGAGGTTAGTCATTAATATACTGCAACAACATGGGAATAGAGCAGCTGCGAGAGAATTCAACATTAATAAATCAATGGTAGAGAAGTGGAGGAAGCGCAGTTTTTGGCTTTCCTCATGTTCCAAAACGTGCTTTGTCTCTTCGCTGTTACTGTCACCCGGCTTAATTTGCAGCCACTGCGATGCTTTCAACCAAAACAGGCGCACCTTGATGACACCATCAACATGCTCTGTCGTGGTATAGTCAAAATCTCTACGGTTGGCCAAATTCATACCGTTTATACTGCCTACCCCTAGAAGCAATCTTGTAGAAGAGACTGCAATTTGTATTCTTGTTGAATTGTTTTGTGTTAAACTGAGAGGTGTTTCTGATATTTACTTCTACCCTAAATTACCAGTTTCATCGCAACAGCCCGCAACTGCACTTCTATTGTGATGCCATGTAATACTGAGTGTTAAGTGTGTTATTTATACCTAACAAAACAATGTCTGCTTTCTATCATGATAACTAACAGTAGATATTGTCAGATAGACACTGACAAGTGTGGGTGAGTAGGAAACATGATCTGTGAACTACACGAGCTGTTCTAGTTTTCTTTTCCCTTTTAATGAACCAGTTACTCAAACCTAGAGACCAATTAGCAACTGCCAGGCAACCTCCAGGCACTGCGGGAGAAATGTCATTATCATTAATGGAGTTTGATGGCATTCGCTGTAAAAATGAATTTCTAAATTACCGATTACAAATGCCTACAATCATCTACAAGCTGCTAACCACCGGTCACTAGGAGAAATATGTATTCCTCGACTTGTTGGCGAGTGATTTATGGTTTTGATTATCCTTTATACTCCAACCACTCACCCACAAGTTGAAACATTACACATTTTTCCGTAGTGATCAGCGCTTACACGAGATCTCAGACCAGTCTCACGGCTTTACAAACAGTGCCGCACGCTTTTCAACCTGACATAAGGTCTTGGTACCAACTAGCTCTGTTTAAATTTTTCTGCTTTTATCTCAGACTATTTATCATCATTATTTCTTTACAGATTTGTAATAGTGAGGTCTTATTAGTGGTTATTTATGGCACAGTGCACTATAATTATTTACCTTTATTAGGCAGTTAAGTATAAAATGGTTAGTTCCTTATCTCACCGACGGCTTAATTCAGATGAAGGCATTTTATACTGAGAGTTCAGTCTCTTTCTGCTGCAAGACTTAACTAATGTACTCTGTGGTGAATGACTTTGAAGTGCTCCCTCATGGCTGTTGGGTGCTTTTTCATTAGAGGCTTCAGCAGCGCCTGGTTCAACTGAGCTTTTTGTCCTATTAGACTTAACGAGGGGCCATTGATGGGTCAGACTCATGGGGCACAAGCCACTATGAAGGGAGATTTCTTCCCCATTCACACCTAGCCTAGATTTGATGTGTTAATGACTTACTGTTTTTGCAC
>VUQR01011973.1:46672-69331 GCA_015108515.1 Hemichromis elongatus
AATTAATACACAATCCAGCATTAGTTCTATCTTTAGCAGTATTTAGTTTAGAGCAAATAATCTTTTCACTTTTATTGTCTTGTTTCTAAGCCTGGGGAAAAAACAACAAAAACTGATGACAGCTCCAAAGAGAGTGTGAAAAAATATACTCGGGGCATTAAACACGGCTTATTTTTGACAATAGCTTTTGACAGGAGACCTCAGACGTGGTTAGGAGGACCTGGAGCTCCTCTCATGGGCTTCCAGGCCTCAGTTACTCCATTAATGGGGGAACACATTCTGTGTGATCTGTCTGTGCCATAGTCCGTGCCATGGACACTGCCCAAGATCTTTGAAACGCTCCCCTGTTGGTCTGCCTCCTGAAGAATCGTAGTGTGGTTAGATTTGCATGTGCTTGAGGTTAGTATAGCGATACGAGTCAGTGAGCGAAGTTAAGCTCCCAGAGCACTACTTTTTTTTTTCCACTGCCAGCAAAGATTTCAAAACCTTTTTCAGTAAATGAAGTTAAATGATATCTTCACACACTGATTTTTATCATTTTCAACCCCTAATAAAGTGCTTGCAGAAAGTGTAATTTATAGTATTAAGTCATTTAAATTGAATTAAGTGACCCAAAAATAGCCAAGTCATTATCACATAGAGTGAAATCAACAATGTTTTTCTTTAAAAGTACGTTTTTGTCATTTGCTTGAGTGTTTTAATCACTTAGCAGAATTTTTGATGTTGATGATTGTCGCCCTAATTATAAAGTAAAATGTTTCAGCTTTTAGATTTTTCTGCCTGTTTAAAAATATATTTATTTTATTTAATATTTTGTTTTTTCACCCCTGATAGAAACTCTTTGGCCGAAGATCAGCGTGCCGCTCAAAGTCGTGCGAACCAAAGAGAACAAACTAAGCAACCGTTTCTTTCCCTATGACGAGATCGAGACCGAAGCCGTGCTAGCGATCGATGATGACATCATCATGCTAACATCTGATGAACTGCAGTTTGGCTACGAGGTGAGGAAAAACAAAAGAAGAATTTAACCTTGGCCATACTTTCCAGTCATCTCCCTGATGGCAGGTATTGCAGGGAACCACTTCAAGTTGATCCCAGAGTTTAAAGTCATTGAGTGAGATTGCAGTGGTTATTCTCTACTGGTCGGAGATTTGACTGCCTGTTTAATGTGTTTGATGTGTGAAGAATGATGACAGGTCTGGAGCTGATGCTTTCCATACTCACATACCTGTCCAGCTCTTTTTAGTCATGCACACTCACCTGAATCCATTTAAAAACCATTTAATAAAATTATGCTCAGTTAAAGGGTAATTACACTGAATTACAGGCGGTATAGAGGAGGAGTTTCACTGTTGGTGACTCTGCTTATAGAAGGAGGTCAGATTGACTGCTGGTGGTGAGCCAGCAGCCTGTTGAAATATTCATCTTGTCATGAATCAGTTTCTGCCTGAAAGCGTTCTCTTTGTTTTCCAAGTTTTTGACTTTGATTAGTAGTTTTTGGAAACTCATCAGACGCTGATAGTTGGACATGCAAGATTAAAACTTTGTTCTGAATATTTCATTTTTTTTTATGCAAGGCCTTAATTCTTTATCTTGGTTCACTTTAGCTGAATGTTAGATGATCTGTCTTCTCTCCTGCTCTTTCCAGGTTTGGAGGGAGTTTCCAGACAGGCTGGTGGGCTACCCCGGTCGGCTGCACCTCTGGGACCATGAAATGGGAAAGTGGAAGTATGAGTCGGAGTGGACCAACGAGGTCTCCATGGTTCTAACCGGAGCTGCCTTCTACCACAAGGTGATCTGAGTCAGGTTGTTTTAAAACAAGTCGAGCTTTCCGCGTTTGTTTTCCTTGAGCGTTGAGCACCTCTGGTTCATAGCATGAACGAGCTCACGTTTCAACATGTTAAAGATTTCTCAAGTAGTAAGCAAAAGTTGGGGTGATTTCTGTGGGAGGATGATAAAGCATAGACATTGGGTTGCATATCATCTTTGGATTTTGTGCCCTAGTGGTCCCAGCATTGCTGTTTTTGCATTGCTGCCAATATTTTTAATACTAGTAATTTTTCAGTGAAAATAGGTCAAGTTCATCTTAGATTAGACCGCAGCGTCAGTATTGCATTGATGTAAAAGAAGTATTGAAGGTACTGATAGTACTTGTGCTTAACAGTAATGCAAAAAACTAGTTTTTGTAAGGGATTTGTGCACTGAGTCTAAAGAAAATCAGAAAGCAGTAGTTCTCCTTACATACTGCTGGTTCACTATGTTAAACTGTCAGCTCATTTCTTTCCCTTCAGTACTTCAACTATTTGTACACATACAAGATGCCAGGAGACATCAAGAACTGGGTGGATGCTCACATGAACTGTGAAGACATCGCCATGAATTTCCTGGTGGCTAACATCACTGGCAAAGCCCCCATAAAGGTATGTTCATGGCTCTGTCTGGTCTGGGTGTTAAAAGTTTGCATGGGGAGTCCGTAGCCTAACACAGCAAACCAGCATCTCTGGGTCTGATCAGCTCTCACCCTTCAACATCACAGCCTCTCCCTCCTCCCCATCACCCCGACTCTGTCCAGGTGCAGGGGCCCTGAGCTTAAGCCCGACCTTAACCTCCCTTATCTGGGAGTCACTCACTGACACTCCCCCTCTCAGTGTGTTTTTCTAAGCTCACTAGGGCTTATGCACACTCTGCTGTCAAATCACAGGCTGCACACTTTCCTACACCTGCACCCCTGGTCCTACCTCCCACAGCATCTCCAACAGGTTCCTTAACTTAGCCTCTTTGACCAACAATATCACTCTTCCCCTTCCTTCTACACATTCAAATGTTCACATGTTCATGACAAAAGTCAAGAGCAGGAAATGTCCTGCCGCTCTGCCGATAAGAATGAAAAAGTGATTCATCACGCTGTCTGTAACAAAAGTTCTCTTTGGATGTCACAGACTTACTTCATGTGGCCAAACGGCTCCTTTTTAGGATGCTGAGCTTGAAACCCTGAAGTGAGCAAATGTCACTCGTGTGACTCTAATTGTGCTTCTGCTTAGGTGACTCCAAGGAAGAAGTTCAAGTGCCCTGAATGTACAGCCATAGACGGACTGTCGCTGGATCAGACACACATGGTGGAGAGGTATTTGCTTCAAAATGATCAACAAGGAGCAACTGAAATGCCCTCAGACCATTTTAGTTTGGTACCGTTTCAGAACACCAGTAGTAGAGTGTATTTCTTGTGTTGTGTTTGTTTTCTAACAGTCTCAAAAAAAAATGTAAAAAACAAATTATTTTGTAGAAGGACTGAAAATGAGTGAAAAAGTGTCCAAAAACAAAACCTTCATGTAGTTTGGCTCATTGGAAGCAAAACATACAGAAATGATGGGTCGTTCTCTGCACAGTACTGTGGGTAAAAAGATCGGTAATGTCGAAATAATATAAGTGACCTCAATGTACCCCATCTCAGTATTGAGTATATTAAGGATCAGATGCTATATGAATGCCTGATTTTTATCTTGCTTTATCTCCCTCTCCGTAGATCTGAGTGCATCAACAAATTTGCCTCCGTTTTCGGGACGATGCCTCTGAAGGTGGTGGAACACCGCGCAGACCCGGTGCTCTATAAAGATGACTTCCCAGAGAAGCTGAAGAGCTTCCCCAATATCGGCAGCCTCTGATCATCCAGCAGAGGATGTTTGGACCCCCTGACAGCCTCAGCACTCAAACAAGCACACCAACACTGTTTTCTGACTGAAGCGACACGTGCTCATGTCTCCTCTCAGTTCGAGCTAATTTTGTTTTTACCTTAAATTTAATGAGGCTAATATTTTAAATCAGAGTTGCGCCATAATCTGAGGGGGCTACGAAGTAGTTTAAGTAAAATTCACTGCTGCCGAGGGTCGCCCTGAGTCTGACGTTTGACGAACAGGCCGACTGTCTCCAGATTTTTGGTCCCTCACTGTTACCGTTTTCGAGCTGGTTGTTTTGGGCTCCAGCTACTTTCGATTCAGTGTATACAGTGTATATATTTGTATTTTGCAGCAGTGCTGTATAATTTATGATTCTCCAACACAAACTTTCTGTTTTATGTTTTTCTTTCTTTCCAAAAAGCTGACATGGGACATTATTCTTATAACTGTGCAACACAAAAAGAGGAATAAATGTTAACACGATAAATAAGAAAACGATTCAACGACACATCCGTGTACACTTTATTCATGATGTACAGCGCTTTATGCAATCAGAGTGGACCATCGGACAAAGCTGGCACCATAAATCTAAGATTTAGAGTGAATAGGTGATTTGGAAATGAGGAGGTCGAGCTACTGGAGCATTTCACTGCAACTGTAATTTTATACCGCCTGAGCAAGCCTTTCTTTGTATTTATGCATAGAAATGTAAGAGAACTGTGATGCTTATTGAAGCATCTACTAAGTCACTTCATGAATTGTGTATGAACACTACATTAGAATAGAAGACTTTGTTTGTACTGGTTGACAAATCCACATTTTTCAAAACAGAGATGTGTATAAACGGTTTATTTTTCCTGTTTTGTTTTGTTTTGTTGTCTAACCTATTGTGTATGTGTCCGTTTTTGACCTTTTTTGTCACTAATTTCTCCAGTTGCATCATTAAGGCACCAAATCTGAGAGCAGTGCAGTCTTTTAAGATGGTTTTATTTTATTTTTGTTTAGTTTTTTTTATATATTTCAACTGGGGTTTATGCATCTAACTGTGTATATATATGACTTTGTAATACATTACAAGTAAAGCCCTACACAACCATGTACAACATGTACCTTTTTTTTCTTTCCTCTGTGTGTACGAGAGGTGGGAAAGAAGATGTGGAAAGACACTTTCCTCTTTAACGTCTGACTGGCGTTGTAGTCTGTGACTGTCCAGATCAGACCCTCCGTGACACGGCCGATCCACTGTTCCCTCCAGCCTGTCACCTGTTGTTAATATAGCTGCCTAATCCACCCTGTTCAATGTCAGCGGTTCAAAAGGGTGCAGTTCGTATTTTTGTCAGCTTCAATTAGTGTGATAGTCTTGCGGGTTGCGCGATCTCATTTCAGCGCTCGTGTCCTTTCAAAGGACCTGAAATGCACGGGGATTTCACAATGTGACTACAGGGATGACACAATATTTTGGCACAGTGGTGCGAAGTAATAAGACGGAGCAAATTTTATGGGTTTTCTCAACAGCCTCAGACAACTTCTCTAGCCAACCAGCGCCTTTAGCTGACATCTTGAAAGACTTCCCTCGAGACTCGGAGTGACTTGAGCGATCTTTGAACGCTAATAGGAGAAAGGTTTTCTTCTGTACGGTGGCTGCAATCGTTTGGGTTTTCTGTAAGACTCGGTCTGCTGAGAAGCTGCAGGGAGCAGTTAGTGTTTTGCTGCTTCCACCTTATTAAGGCTGTAACGCATTTCAGAACACAGCGACTCTAAATCAAAGTACAATAACTTATGGTATTTTAATCACACAAGCATGAGTAAATTCATACTCTCATTTCCAAAGACAGCTTAAAGCCACACAAACTTGATGAGGGCAAATAATAAAGAATAACATATTGTCCAAAAACACTAAGAATACAAACGGAACATCACCAAGTTTAAGGAAAGTCTTACACTCAAATATTTATAAATTGTCTCACAAAATAAAACAGCATCAAATTAGTAAAATGTTTAAGAGTCTTTTGACACTTCAAGCTGCACGCACAACACTGTACATGCACACAACAGCACACATTTATCATATATTTACTCCTATACTGATTACCTGACTTCAGTAGTATTAGAAAAATAAAAAAAGGGAACATCATTATTCAAGGCTGGAGTTGTGCAGCATACAGGAGAGAGTTTTTTTTTATGTAAAGCTAAATCTTGCATTAACAGGTTTTGTGTAAATGTAGAAAATTATTTAACGGGGTAAAAACAGTCCATCTTTGGTTTCCAGATGTAAAAGACATCACTGAAAATTTGCTGAACCTTAAATGCACGGAAAAATGTAAACCTGAGCATCTCATTGCCAGTATGTCTACGTCCAACTAGACCACGTAGAAGACAGACAGTCCTGTCCATCCTGACACACAATACTGCAGTCCATAGCCTCCACATGGCTCAGTGTTAATTAAAAAGCCTTCCTCGGTTGCCTGTGTGGCTGTGCCTCAGACCCTGTGATGAGGGGCTGCAGCTTGGGGCTGGTGGACATAGTGGGAATGAGCGAAGGGAGAGGCGCAGTGCGATGTGTGTGATTGGGAGGGGGGAGTAGATCTTTGAAAGCAGAGCCATGACAGCTGAGGGGGAAGCATGTGTGAGGCATGTTTGTTTTGCATTTACCCCCTGAGCGCAGCTGTGTGCACTGTCCTTTTCCCAGAACACCGGAACACAGCAGACGCCCTCACAGCTCGCCCTCCGTCCAACCCCTAGGCTAGAGCACAGGGGGCCCCATGTTCACATTCACAAGGATACCCTCTTACTTCTGGGATATGTCCTCTGTGCATGCACATGCCTCGCATTTGGCCAGAGGAGTGAAACTGGAGGTGATTTGAACGACTTGAGGGCGATCTGGTCTGCTGACAGGATTTAGCCCACACCTCACCTCTCTTACCTACCTACCCTGGAGGAGAGGGAATGTGGTTTAGTTTAGGGAATTAGCAATGGTTGCTCTGCCTCGAGGTGGTACCACAAGGTATCGGGTTTGCTTTCTGAGACCATGAAACCCTTTGTTTTGCTTCAGGCCTAAATCAGGCTTTGCAAACAAAGGAAACCATGTATTACCTCATCTTACTGCACTTGAAAGCAGATTGGCTATTTCTGTCACTGCATTATGTTGTTACCAGGAAAAAAAGGAAGGTTACTTTTTAAATATATTAAAACATTTTAAAGATATCACCAGCAAGATATGTGGTATCTGGCTGGGTTAACTTCTATCTTACACTTCTTTTCTCGGGGGGCAATGGACACAGACATGGGCATAGTGCTTAAGTCCTGATAGAAGTAAACTAGGAGAAACCAGAGGAAAGACATAGACCTGTCATGTTCATATCTGACGGGGGGGGAGAAACTTTAAAAATCTGGTCAAAATCGGATGAATCTAGGACCAAAGTTTTGTAGCTTTAATCCAGAGATGCAGAGAAGCGCCAGTGGATTTTCTGCCATTTAGTTTGTTTTATGCTACAGTGTCAAATAATTAAGGTGAACTGGATCCAGACTTGAGCTTACTCAAAGTATTCCATCAGGGTGATGGAGTACTTTGAGAGATTTGATGATGGTTAAATAAAAAGGAAGAGGAAGAATAACAATGACATGTATGCCAGCGCTGCACTGAAAGCCAAATGTAGGCTTGTTAAAGTCCAGAAAAGGCTGCTGAATACTGACATCCATTCAGTGCTTAAGAGTGTCAACACACTGTGTTATCCCCAGTAGCCCGCTCTGTTTCAAAAGAGGCTTCTGCTGGTTCCTGTGTTATTTCTGGCAGTCTGGCTCACTGGTAGGCACTTCTCTTTCTGAGACCTGTGAGACTAGAAATGCAAGGGGCACAGTCATGTCCACTTGGAGTCTTTCTCCTGAAAACAGAGCTGCATCTGTTTGGAGGCTGGCGCTCCCAGGCTCTTCAACCCTGAGAGCAGCAGGCCTGCTGTGCCCCTCTCGTACTCCCATACACCATTTCCTCCTCCTCTCTGGGCATCAGCAGACTGGGTTTGTGCAGCAGGTGGATCTTTTACCCTTGGCCATACTCAGAAGAACCACTTTTCATCTGTTTTACTTTGTAACGTTAGAGGGAAGAGCCTGTGTTTTCAGTCACTGGAAAACATACTCAGACTTGGTTACTGGGACACATGTATTGATGGTCATCTCAGCAGCGGCATGCCTTAAGTTAATGCTGACAAAGAGGAAAATGAATGGGGTTTTTTTAGGTATTTTCTTCAGAATGCTTTTTAAACTAGTCATGAAATCAAAACTTACAATTAAATGACACAAAAGGGAAAAGAAGGTGAAATTTTAAATAACAAGATCAGAATAAAAACAGCACCAAAACAAAGATACCAAAAGCTCTGTACAAACAGAATCATGTCTGTGTTAGCAAATAAGTGCATTTTTCTTTTTTTTTCTTTTTTTTGGATTAATTAAACTTTTTCTTAACATCTTTTTTTTTGTCTATCTTTAGCACTACACAGCAACTCCTGTTATACAGCACACCTTCACCTTCTCACCAGGCTTCCACAGCAGTCGCTGTTACCAGAGCCACCAAAAACATGGCACTGCCGATTTTGCCAAATCTTTCTCTCTCTTTTTTTTTCTCCACATAATTTGGTTGCAGCATTTTTGAAGGTAGTCACTCTTGCCTTAAGAGTTTTGATTTTAGTGCCCCCTCACCCCATGCTGGGATTGTTTAGACTTTTCAGGGGTCAACAAGGTCCCCCGTCATCCGGCATGTATCAACACATCATGTGGCCCAAGATATGGCTGCACTGTGCTCTTTGGCTTTCATGCGCAAAGCGGCGATACTGGAGGACTTGCGGTCGGGGTCCATGTTGAGATCGTAAGTGTTGATGCCCCCGGCCATGCCGGGAGATCCTCCAAACAGGCTGCCCATGTGAGCCTGCCCCACGTGACCTCCGGGACTCGGTACTCCCAGAAAATCAGACACCCCGCTGGCAGAGTGGGGGTGAGGTGTCATGCAAGGAGTCACCGTGTCGCAGGGCACGACGCAGCCCGGCATGGGAGACGTAGCGCTGCTGCCGCCGATCCAGGAAGGGTTCTGGATCTGGAAAATTGTTGGGAAATCAACATGAGTGAGGTAGTCACACACCTCGTTATTTTGAACGCACTCTGAAAGGAAGGCAGAGACTACATTGGCTGTTTATCCCATTAACTAACACTCGTGTATACAATAGATTACTGCAGGTGTATTTTTATTTATCTGACTCTAGCCTTATCCTTAACTAGTTATCTTCATGTGCCACATCCTGTAACCCAGCACAGTCCAATCTAAACCCTTACATGCTTAAGGAATATTGTAATTAGGTTACATATATTAGTTATTTTCTTTCTTGTTCCTTGTTAATTTTCGTTTTCAGGCAGAAACTTAACAGATATGTTTAAGCTCCAGTGGTTCTTAAACTGTGAACATGTGTTAATCAGTACCCTACAGAGGTGCTTTTATAAAATGTGTTACATGTTTTGCCCTATTTCTTCTTAAAAATAATCGTACTATGAGGTAAAAAAGCCAATTTTCTCAAAAATGTTCAACAACTCCTGGGAAAAGAGTTTTGTTTTTTTTAACCGTTGCCACCTGCAACTTTCCTGACGCAACGGAAGGCAATTAAATGTTGATTTTTATTGCAGTCGAATCGTTCCCAGTCTGTAGCAGAAATTAGAGTAATAGCAGTAAAAAAGTATATATATATCCCCCCTGTCTACGTTTAGATTTTGGTCAGGGGGGGAGGTCTGAAAGAACACGTGTTAAAGAGCTCACACTGTACCTGAGCATAGTTTTCAGGACGAGTTAGGAGAGGCAACTCGTAAGCTGTGGAGAAGTGTGTTCGGACCTGCTGCATCTGACCAAAGCGTTCCCTCTTTCGCCATTTTGCTCTCCTGTTCTGGAACCACACCTGCAGAGAAAGGAAAAGGTCCAAATATCACAAAACCAGCACAAACACTTGTGGTTTCCTTTGTTTATCTGTGAGCACAAGAAGTCTTTACTTTCATTCAGTACAGAGTGTGCAGTCAGAGGAGCCTGAACTCTTAACAGCAGCTTTCCCCTCAAATCTAAAGGAAATACTTTTCTATAGATACAAATCTAAGTTTCCTTTTCAAAGGAAGGGAAAACGACCCTTATGCAAGTCGACTGCCAAAGGCTGAAAGCCTGAACATCACAAATATTATCTGAAGCAAATCAAAAATTCAACCTTAGGTGTAAACTTGCATGAGAAAGGAATTATTGTTGAGTAACATAATAATGAAAGAAATCCTGTAAATAATAAAAACAACAATGAAGATAAAACATGTAAACAATGTGCTGCTGCCTTCACAGAGCTCCATCTCACCTTAGTGCTTATTTGCTGAGCGCCAAAAACAGACATCTATAATTATCTTTGACGTCTGAACCCGATGGCGTTGTTTATCGAGAGCATTAGTTTTGTTTAAATTATCATCACTGTCTCTGGCACGCTTTCGAGGTCACCTGATTTCCTTTGCAACGCTCAGCTGCCAGCCGGGACGGATTATGTTTAAAATTCGGCACCAAAAAGTTACCTTCCGGTGGGATTTCTCACATTTTGTGCATCTGCTCTGTGCCCAGATATTTCACTATAAATCTATGGAGGCAATAAAAGAGATTGAAAGGTGAGACGGGATTATAAGTTGAGGTTTGTTTGCATTTTGCTTTTTAATTTCCTGAAGCCTAAAACGCCTGACTTTCTGATGCTGTCCCCTACTAAATTAAAGGAGCACACAGACCAAAGGACATAATCCTTTTTTCCCCCTTATGTTTTCACGCATCCTTTTCTACACTGTCCACTGAGATGCTCAACACTGGGGTTAAGCATCTCAGGATGCTCAACCCCAGGCGAGATCACGCTGGTTCTTTTGGAGTAATATCGATACTTACACTCCACAAATGTTTGTGTGCTACCTCCATGGCCCAGTATAAGTGTCACCAGCAGCTCGAACCAGCTCAGTCTTTGCTTCGTGCCAAGTCTGTTGGCGATTATACAGCGAGAACATATTTTTGCGTTGCACACGCTGCTTTGTGACAGTAATTGGTAAAGACCTTGACAGCTTAAGTAGCTGGTGGACTTTCAATGAGGCTTTATTTATGTTACTGCCCCAGAGAGAAAGAGCAGAGAAATACCAAACTGGCCCCGGCAGGAGAGCTGTATGGGGCTGAAAACACTTTGAAGTGAGAGACCAGCTCAGAGGATTGATAACCCGCCTCTGCTGTCACTCATGTCAGCTTCCAAGCCAAAGTAAAAAGAAATCCAAGGCTGAGCCTGGCTTCGGTTTTCCAACACTCCTAAGCACTAATAATATCGCTGAAGCGCCTCTGAGCGGTGTTGCTCTTCATTAAATGTGAGTTTGTTCTCGTTTCTCCTCCTCCCACCACATAATGTCTTATTTCCTGTGTCAATTAAAGGTAAGATGAGGACAAGCAGTGGACACAAAACCCAAAGAAATGTCGAATTTAACTTTTTCTATAAGCTAATGAGGAATGTCTTGTTTTGTATTAGGCCATGATCAAAAGCAAAACAGGATTTGCTAACACCATGAATATTATTTATATTAAAGGTATTAATAACTAACATTATATTTCTGCTGCTAGTTTAACATGCAGTTAAATGAAATAAAACATAATGATAAAGGTGGGTCACAGCTTTAATAGTCACACCTGCCAACTAAAGTTGACCCTCACTGCCCCTGTTGGACTGTGGGAGCTTGTTTATAAAAATACCCACATTTTTGCTTATTTATTACCTTGAAATTTTTTTTATTTTTTTTTTTACCAGGCAAAGCAAATCAGATTTCAAGCTATTATCTGAAAACTTGGACTCAATAACTCGAGGTTGTATTTGAGTTATTTTCTCAGAAGTTAGTAAGGAAAGTTTTCGAGATCCTTAATTCACTTTTCTTTTGAGTGGCAGAAACAAGCTTCCATATGAAGGTGAAACTTTATCCTGTTTAATGTCTTTGTTGTAAACACTTTTGTGTAAATCTCTGTTTCCTATTCTGTGCCTCTCACTAACTGGAAGGCTGACAGTCTTGGCAGGGATACTGTTGCAAGATGTGTTAATTCCTATTTTTCTTCTTAAATAAAGGTCAAATAAATCATACTTAGCTGTTGCTAATCGCAAACACGTCGCCACAAGGAACGCAGCTTGACTCACAGTATTAGTATGTAAACATGATTTCAATTATTTTTACAAAATGCTTTCATAGTAAAAAAAAAACAAAAAATCTTTATCAATGTTGTGAGTTAGAGATGAATCTCTGTTTGTCACCTGCTGTCTCCGCACTAGATGCCATCTTGATTCTCAGGACCAGCAGAGCAGCAAGCGATGCTATTGAAACCCGTGACCTTTGACCTTCCTGTATTGTGTATAAGAGGCTGGGCTCTCTCTCTTCCTTTGAAACCCTAAGACTAAAAAAGCAAACAACTCCAATCCCTGATGTTGTTTAACTGAAAGCCCCCTGTTTTTATGCAATGAACTTTAATATGAACTCTGTGATTTTTTTCATTTGTTTTTATAATTAAACAAAAAGTTTTGAAAAGCTAGACTTTTTTCTTTTGTCAGCTGATCGACTTTCTTTCTTCCCATTTTTCGTTTTTTCATTCCAGATGTTGAAATGATGAGCTGTGAGTGCTTTTTTTTTGTGCGTGTGAGTGGAGCGCAGAGCCCCGTTCTCTGACTGACAAGGCATCTCGTGTCTTTTATCTTTTTTAACTTGAGTGTTTAAGAAGGCCGCTGGGAGAGCCGAGGGCTGTAAAAAGCTGCATTCATCTGAAGCGGCAGGTCCGTGATAGTGCGGGCTGCAGGACAGAGCCAAGCAGCATACCTTAAGATACTCGGGGTTGAGTTATAACCTTTTGGCTGCATGGACTTCCTGCGTTTCGCTGGGGAAATTTGCTGGCCACTGTTCCGTGTCGAAGATTGGTTTTAATCTAGCTCTTATCTCATCCCATGTATGACAGCCCTGCACATCAAAAACTATATCCATAATATTGTCTCCGTACATTGTTGGAAAACATCACATGCCTCCAAATAGACATGAATTCAAATATAAACCTCTAGCTCGCTAAAAGCCAACGGGAAAAGTTTCACACCTTACCCCCGGAGACAACAGCAGGGACACATTCTTGTCAGAAGAGGAAGTTAATGAAAGAAAAACAGAGAAAATCCAGGGGCTTTTGTAGTCATACACATACACAGACATGGCACAGAAATGGTGAAGGTCTCCTTCTCTACCCAGTAATGTTGAAATGTATCAAAGCAGTCATAACCGGGCCAGTGAGACACCTCAAGCCAGACAAACACTGGCAAAGCTAAAATCAGAGATTCAGCAAATTAAACCATTTAGGTGCAAATGCGAGCAGGGAAAAAAAAAGAAGCAAGCAAAGAAGCGGCGTCAAAGGGGTCTCCTCATATGTTGATGAAAGTCTGCTCTCCTAAAACTGCACATATGAGGCCCAGGCAGCTCAAACCTCAGCTACCCCTTGGGCCCCCCTGGCCTCTGTTAGCTCCCACTCCCCCACTCTCTCCCCTGACTCCCACATTACCAGATAAATCTCTCATGTTGTTCTGTGAGTGACGTTATCTGTGTCGAGCTGCAGATGCTCAAAGATCCATGAGGTTGTGATGTTTGAAAAAAAGAAAGCAAAAGAGTTCAGCTGTGGAAAAGCTCAGTTTTTCTTTTTACACCTCTTAAGGAGAAGTTAACATCTCTAAAGACACATGACTGAACGACCACCCTAAATAAAGTTTTTTAATCAGTCTCAGCTGCTGCTGAGTGTACTGCAGTACCTGCACGCGGGCTTCAGTCAGGTCCGTCCTGAGCGCGAGCTGCTCTCGAGCATAAACATCGGGATAGTGCGTCTTCTGGAAAACCTTCTCCAGCTCTTCCAGCTGGTAGCTCGTGAAGGTCGTGCGGTTGCGCCTCTTCTTGCCTTTGTTGCTTTCGCCACCATCAGACTTGTCCAGAGGACTTGCTAAGTCAGTGCCTGGCGTCCTATCGGATGCCGCCTTGACACCCTGATCCTTCACAGCCAGGTATCTGGTGTCCATTCCAGGTGGGTCGGAGTCTGGGGCCAAATCAGAATCTGCCAGACCTGAACTGTCTTTACCTAGTGAGTCAGGAAGAAGATAAAAAGTGTTAGGAGAGGCTTGTTTTTCTGTAATTGTATCAGGACTGATATTTGTAAATGTCTTAAGTTCTGAAATGTATGTAAAGAAAAGTCATTACATGATGCTGCCCAAAAAGGATGTAACTTGACAATTAGACACACAATGTTTCAGGGGAGATGATATATTAGTTTAATAAAATAAATGTGTTTTTAATGGTGTTTGTCCAAATGCTGTTATTCAGAGTTTAAGGAAGCAATTCACACTTCACTGATTCAAATCACATGTGGATGAGTATGAACAAGATGAAAGCTTTTATGGCCCCGACCTTTCTTCTCTTCCTCTTTTTGGCACAAAGATTTGAAATGGTCTATATCCAATATTTTGCATCATTTTTTGTTTTTTAAAGACCGTGTATTTCACATGCTCACGGCTACTGAAAGATAGATGCTATTATTTATCAGCGTGGCCTTATTTGGCTTTCTCGAATCACCATGCAAATACATGACTGTTCCCCTTAGAGCCACGCTGATATTAAGCATTTTCTGATTTGAGACTCTCTCAAAAAGTCATATATATATAATCTATTACAGCTCTGGGCACTTGGGACAAATATTTTTCATTTTGTCAGCACGCATTAAAAGTAAATAAATGAAAGAAATGACTGATCCTCTATCCTACGAAATGACCCAGTCACATGGCTCCTGGCAGCGTGTTCATAAATGATGATTTATCGCCGCTTCGAACGCTGTGATATTTCATGGGGTTTGATTGGGTGGAACAAAGGAATTTCTCGCTCTTTGTGAAGAAATTCTGCGACTTGTGAAATCCGCTGGTGTGCAGTGCAGAGAGTGCGCGTCAGTGTGTTTGTCTGTCTGAGTGTGTAATGAATGGTCTTGATCACTGGCTGCTTACAGGCTCCAGTTGTAGTTCGTAGATCATTCTGCGGAGTGTTGGGGGGGGGGAGAACAGAAACTCGGGCTATAATTTGAGCCTGACAGAAAATTGGAATTTTTTTTTTTACAACTTTTTTGTAAACTTTTTTACCTTCCTAAACCACCTCCAATCCAACACACACACACACAGAATACTTTATCCTTATATTAGTCGAGTGTAACTGAAGCCTGTCATGTGGCTGCAAAGTCACCTGGCAGCAAAACTGTCAAAATGAAATAGCTGCAGAGTGGAATCTAGCCATGCAAACAAGATAGAGATCTTTGTGCTTTCTTTCTGTCTCAGTTACAAACATGCTCCCTCTTTCTTCATGGCGCAGCCGATCGTAAATTTCAACATCCATGTCTCTGAGTTGGCAGGACTTTTTGGGCCCTGCTGCTGCCTCTCGCTGATCTAATCAATTGTAAACACATCTCTTGGTTAATAACTATTCCCGTCGTGGGATTATGATAGCTGAAAGTGTGCGTGTGTGGGACATGCATTGGGATTGATCACCATGATTTAGAGTAGCGGCAACTTGCCGCGCGGCACCGTCCTGCTCGTCGATTTTTTCTGAAGCAAAGTTATTTTCAGGAACAAGGACGTCTCCGCTCATTTGCTCATCCGACAATTTGTCAGGTTAGAAGTGGGAGGTGTGTGAGTTCGTGTGAGCTCCTGCTCAGTGCTCAGTCAGCACAGAAGGCGTCACACACGCACACACACCCAGTGACCCCAACTCAGAGCCATTTTGGGTAATGCACTACAAGGTAAGCTGAAGGGACCCTGATTCACTCCCCTCTCTCTTTCTCTACTCAATTTTGTCTTCTAAAACATTTTTATGTGATAAATTTGTGAGCATCTGTTTATTACTTTTGCTGCAGTTGTTTTCTTGAATGTCAAGTACAATGCTCGACTGTCAGTAGCTAATAGAGACCAAAGTCATAGTTTACAATCCTTATCTTGTCTGCAGGGATATGAATAATAAAAACGAGCATATTTTTCCAATTAATACAAGGCAAAGCATTTGGCTTGGTACTAAAAAAAAATCCTGAGGCCTGTTCTGGACAGCAGAAGCTGTGTGGCTCTTATTTTATTATATTCAGACTTGCGAAGAAGAAGAGGAAAACGGAAGAAAGTAAAAACCTGCCTTGCTGCACGGTTTGCAGCGTGTATCCGACCAGATGCCTTTCAGCTCTACGACGTTCAGAGAACAGAGAGGTCTGGCCTCCTCTGATGGGCTCAGGAGCTGTGTTTTGGTGGCAGACCGCTTGCTGGGGGTCCAGTGCTTCCAACATTGCCTCACTGTCCATGACTAACATACCCTGTTGAGCTTGAAGGGAGAAAATGTGTTTTCGCCTAACATAAATACTATGCAGTTATTTAATCATATTTCCCTGGCCTGCACCCACAGTCCCTGCAAAGCAAGAGCTGTCAGGCTGTTTGAAATCATGAGGCCTCTCACTGATCAAAGGCAGTTGTTTATATCGCATCACTGAAGTTTTTTTGGCAGGGCGGGATATTGTGACAATCTCCTCCTTGTTATCCATGCAATCTGCTGTAGCACTCCAGCACTGCCCAAGGTAAAGAGCGGTGGGCCCTCCTGCAGGGAATGCCATATGCAGAGAGAGCACAAGAAAGACTGGCTGCAAAGAGTGCTGTCAGGATCAAATCTCCTCTCAAAGAGGCAGGAAAGGAGCGACTGTGAAAAACATGTGCTCCATCAAAACCTCTATCACAGTGTTGATGACTTCAGCTGTTCTCTACCCAAAAGACTCCTTCACAGTTTTAGCTTACACCTGCACTTCTGCGCGCAGCGTCTCTAATACAAGTAGGCCAGAACAGTCCAGCAAATGCACACACCAAAATTATTCTCTTTTAGATGAAAATGCAATGAAAATGTTTTTAGCCACGACCACAGAATATTCTATTTTCAATGCAGCGGCTCTACCAGCCAGCATCTGTTCAAATTACTGTGCAGCTCTGCGCCGCGCGCACAGGGAACAGTCTGCAGACATAGAACTCTGAAAATGCTTCAGAACGAGACGAGGAGGGATTTATGTCTCAATAGAAAATAACAGATCGTACACTTGAATAAAAGTTCTGCTGCCTCTCACACACTTGCAATTTTGCGAGACCATCAGGGCAAAACAGGCGCTCTTGTGGGCTAGACGGGGACGTGGCGTGGACGCTTAATTCGAAGCTGAAAACGAGGGGCAACATCAAAGTGTAAATTTAACAGGGCTGTAAAGTGACAGGGCACTTTTCCTGGCCTCTTTATTGACTGGGATGACTGGGGTCAACGTGGTGTGTTAAGAGGAAACACAATAAATCATACACCCCGTGAAGGCTGAGAGAGATTAATAACGTGTCATTCAAAGTGAAAAAGAAGTGTCTCAAAAAGTAGAGAAAGAAAGAAAGACGTGGGAAACAAAGGTAGGAAAAGAAATATTAACAGAGTATATTTGGATTACATTTGCAAAAGAGTAATTAAATTGGGGTCATGAGAAGAGGCCGGCCGTGTACGCTGGGCAGTCAAACTAAAACCTTAAAGATCGATGTGAGATATGATGCTATTTTCAGATGCTCATCATCGGCTTTAACTCCATAACAGATCACAAAATTCAAATCGCAGACTGCTGCTACTTCTGTGCTTCTAAAGGGAGGTAAATGAAGGATTTACAGTATAATGTGAAATGTAAATAAAGTATTTTATCATAATTTTATTACGCAGACCAGAGATGTACTTTTTTTTCTGACTTTAAATGTAATGAATTATTTTTCATATTTGCACTTTTGGTTAAAGCTAAAGTATTTTTAATTGTTGTTTTCTTTTGTCTTTTTTGTGTGACGTGGGGGAGCCGCAAACACAACAGTGAGATTTTGTGTGGTATAATCAAATGGAATGAAATGAAAACTTTAAAACAGATGCAGAATGAATACCTATTTACATATTCAGCAGTTTGAAAGCACATAAGCACTAAATTTGAGTTTCACACAGTGTGCCAAATAAATCACCGGTATCCTTTTTTAGCTCCGGGTTTGGTCTCAACCAACACGATTACTCTCCTTCAACATATTCCTGAACTTTGTTTAGTTTCAAAATCATTAATTATGTGGATCAGACAATTTACCAGCTGTAGATTACAAGAGAACCATCTCCATGTTGTTGTGTTGTTTTTACATCATTTAAATAAAAAATAAAAAGAAGTCTAAAAACCTCTTCAACCTCTGCTGAAGATGAAGTGATGTGTCTCTTTTGGAAGGATATTGCTGCACTTTGGTCTCTTTGCTGCAATATCAGGTGCTTACTTACATACATACATACATACATACAAAATACACTTTTACACCCCTGCTGTACACTGGGAAAACCTGAAGTGCATCAGAGATACTAAAAAAAAAAGAAGCATGAACACATTTCTGTTTGTTCAGTGTTTGTAACCATGCAACAGGTAGCCATTAACCTCTCTGCACCGGCTGAATGCCGAATGATCAGAGCAATAATCCATCTCAGCAGGCTGTGAAAAATTCAGATTGTAAAAAAAGAAATTCCCATAAAGACAAAGGTTGATAAATCACCTCTCACGCAATCTTTGTCTTTTTTTTTGTTGCGCTCAGCCCCTCTGCATCGCTCTCTCTGTCTCTCGCCCACCAGCTCTCTTCCAAATGTTTCTTCCAGACTTTGGAACAAAACAGATTTTCCTCCATCTTATGTTTTTGTTGTGTGATCGAAACAGAAAATTCCTTCCGAGTGCGAAGAGCTTGCTGGTCTACAGTTTTTTGTTTTGTTTTTTTCGTAGGAATGCACAGACATAAAAAAAAAAAAAAACCCTTGTTGAAAACATAATCGCTTTTTTTCCACTCAAGGATTCAATAACTACAAGTGAATTTTCAAACAGCAATCTGAGAACACATCGTGCAACCAGTTTCCACCAGCTAAACATCCAAAATGCTTCAGTCCTAACAAAGTGCTCTGCAGCAGCTCTGTTTGGAGATTAAAAACTCTCTAACTGCCTCGCCTCTTTGATTAGGAAGTATTAATTACCCGGAAACAGAAAAAATACCACAACTGATCAGACCGACAAAAGATGCTGACACTGACAAAAAAAAACCGCTACCAAAACATGAGCAAAATTAAAATATGGTTATAAGTCTGCTAAATTTTAACATGACAAAAGAACCACAGAGTGTCATTGATATGTTTGTAGAATAAATAATAAAGAAACTGAAGAAAAAGCCTATTTTTGTGTGTATTTATTTGAACGTTATGTTTACATCGTCATCAGAGTTTCAGAAAGTTCTGCCTTCAAAAATCAGAAAAACACCCCGAAAAAAACCCTCATCAAATTATTGATTTGGAAATCTGAACCCTTTCCCATAATTCACCTCACTAAACAATAATAATAATTTTAAAAAAAAACCAGTTTAGAGTCTTCTAGTTCTGCGTAAGCGGTCAGTTTACATGAAGCAGTGACAAAGAGACCAAAGGAAGTCCTGGTCTTCATGAGCCTTTTTTTTTGTGCCCTGCTGCTCTCACTCGGCCATGCAAACCGAGCCTAATGTAAATTACCCTGCCAAACTTTAAGCTAACTGGTAAAATGATCCTGAGTCCTTGTCACCTCCACTCATGTCACCGAGTTGCTGAAGTGTGCCTCAGTTGTCTGGGCTGCGTGGCTGGTTCCCATTATGCCCTGCTCGAACCAATCAGCACAGATTGCCATTACGAGTGGCTGAAATTGTTGTAGTGGGGATAAAAACGGTTAAGGAATATAAAAAATGTAAAAAGGCTGAAGAGTACAGTGACAAAACCTCACGAAGCAATGAAAGCATTATGTAAATGACGGTCCTACTGAAGATAATTCCCTTAACTGCCTGTGTAGGTTATGAAATATTAATACCTGCAGGGCAGCAGAGCAGTATTTAATTCTCGCTGTGCAAAGAAATCAGTTAACAAACAGCACATTTTTATAGCTTTAAACTGCACAAGCGGTGTGTCTTTAGTAAATAATGTTACTGCCTAACACACGTAAAGAAAAAAATTATATAAGACGCTGACCTCCTCTAGCAAGGGCTGCAATCCTCCATGCAACAGCACAGTCACATACAGATGAGTGACAAATTACAGGAAAAAAACTCAGCCCTTGTTTCCTAAGGAAGATATGTGGTGGGCGTTCTGAATGACCACCTCTACTCTCTAATGGAAGATAACCCTCACCCCACTCCAACTCATAAGGAACAAGGAGGTCACGGAATGGTGATAAGGATGAAGCTCATCATACGGTATGGCCTAAAACCTATGATGGCACATTTTGGATTGGCACTCTCCACCATCAGAACACAAAATGAAGTAAAAAAACTTCATTCATCCCTCCATGCGACATTTCAGATTAGTAATATTTCCTTTTTTTTCATTTAAAGTGTCACCCATCTGCATTTTGTCATGCTGGGGTAGTTAACCATGCACAGTGTAAAGCTCGAGTCCAATTCTAAATGTTGCAAAGAGCTCTGTTTTGACACGAGAGCGTTTCGGATGGAGGGGGGGTTTCAAATGGATTTTCTCTGCTGTGCGCATGCAGGGGAGCTCCCGCAGGAACGCCGAACTAAAGGTCAGCACCCTGAGACACTGAGAGAAGACATGGACACATCAAAAGAGGAAGAGGGTCACAGAGACATGTAGGTGGCTGTTTTAAGACTACGAATTGACCTACTGGGTTCCTAGATATCTATTTCTTCACCGTTCATCTGCATTTTGGATAGTTTTTCATGCAGTAGTGTACCTGGATCACTCGCATCTTTTTCAGGTTACTGGTGGTGACAAGATTTAATTTTTTTTTTTTAAATACGCATCGTCTGTGAGGGAAAATAATTACCAATTTTTAAGGTCCTTTATTTTTATTATTTGAATTTCCTGGAGCTTGTGTAACCTATTGGACAACCGTGCACCACTGAAATTCCAAAAATTATAATATTTTGCCTGTAAAATCTTATACATTATGCTGGGTGCTGTGGTGCAGCTGAGACTAATGAACTAAGAAAAATCCAAAAGTACAAAAACACTCGTTAATCTGCATATGGAATATTTTCTCCAGTATATTAAATTTGTTAAAAAACAAAAAAACAAAAAAAAAACCCACTTCATTAATTCATAACTTTTTCAAGGAATGTGAACGCACAATTTTGGCTCTTTTTTCGTTGTTTTTTGGCTATTTTAATATTATTAAATCTGACACGTAAGTGAGCCTTCAAACGGTGTTTTTAACCACACAGCGCGCCCTCTCATATTCTTCTCCCAGTCTTTCAGTCGCTCTCAGGCTGTCAGCCCTCAACCTAAGCAGAAAGCTCTCTTCGGGCTCCAAGAACTGCCTTGTTGATTTGCTGTAACAATATGATTGGCAGTGTGCTGAGTATAAACAACATAGCCGTGTTTGCAGTTCCTCTAATGTAAGTAAATGTTTATTAGACGGTTACACAGCTCTGTGTCTCAGTTATGGCTGGCAGCGTGCGCTTCAGACAGCTCGGAGACCAGTCATCACATCACCTTTGACTGAAGGGATCAAGCCGCAAATTATAACAACACAGCAAATCTCTGACAATTTGAGTGAGTGTGTAAAATACAGGTTTGATAAAAGAAATGAGCCAGGAAGTAAAACAGTCCAGCATTTTCCAATAAAAACATCAGGGATCGTTTATAAATTCTTCCCTTGGCTTGCGAGTTCAGCATATTTTATTGCTGCGTTCAATTTATGTCGAGTCAGTGAGCGCTGCAGAAATCAGTGAAAAACCTGCAGTCACTGATAAGCACAGGGAGCCCGCTCCCACCACCCACACCGCCACCCACACTCACACAGTTTTCCTCCACTATTTTAGAAATTATGCGTTTAACCAGGGAATTTGATTTTATTTCTACAACTGCAACGCCGATTTAAAAAACAACGCAGGCGATCTGTAAATATCAAGCAGGATGTCACGTGTTTCTAAACTGGAGACTTAAAGGAGGATTGTCTGTCTGAGGGTCAAGCCCGAGCAGAGAAATAAAAGCAAACAGAGAAGGTTGACATCTGAGTCGTATTAATGCCCGAGCTCTGATAGCGGGGCTTTCTTCGCTGTGAATTTGGACCTTATTGAGTCGCAGAAAGAAAGCAGTATCCAAGACAACCTGAAAATCTGACAGAGCTTATTCACTCTCAGTTTTTAGCGCTGGCGATAAAATGATAAAGCACCAAAGAAAAGTCAGTCGAACTGAAAAGCTGGAATAAAATTTTATGTCATTTGAAAAAAAAAGGCGTTAGGCATCTGCATCTGCAGCAAATCTGACATCAAGATTCGCCTTTTTAGCTTTTAATTAAAAAAACATAACAATCTTTCTTGCATTTATATAAAAGGCTTTATTTAAAAAATAATTTGGGTTCTTTAGTCGTTCATAGCTCGGACTGAAGAAAAAAAAGTGTAGTTTAAGTATCAGTGTAATGACTGCGGCTCACAACATTACATAAAATTTTTATTTCGATTTTTATTCTCGATCCATCAAATCTGCGCCAAAGTTAACAACTAATAAAAAGCTTAAGAGTCATTTTAAAGGAGCAGAATGCCTTTTTGAAAAGACTGTTCTATGTTGTTGACATTACGAAGCTATAAAGGGGCCGATATCCGGAAACTGTCAAAACATCCTTTAACCTCATCGAATTAAAAAAAAAGAAAAAAAAAAGAAGGTAAACAGACTGTGTTTTTGGACGATCCTGGAGGGATGACTTCATGCGTAAAGGCGACATAACAGAGGCCTCCCAACAAACAATTATTGTTGTTTGAATTTATTTGATTGTTTATTTTATTCGTTGTTCTGTTGTGTGTAATAGCTCGCTTTTTGGGTTATATGATATTTTTTTCAATATTATTAATTC
>VUQR01011974.1:0-12038 GCA_015108515.1 Hemichromis elongatus
CCCACCACCTGCACTGGGTCCAGGGTGCATCCCAGGACAGAGCTGGCCTACCTAATGAGTTTATCCAACCTCTTCCTCTCGGCTGCCGATAGACTGCTGCTCCAACATACCACACTGTAGAAAATGACTGATGCCACTACAGAGTCATAGAAGGTCTTCAAAAGCGCTCCCTGAACTCCAAAAGACCTCAGTCGCCTCAGCAGGTAGAGTCTGCTCTGACCATTCCTGTAAAGAGCATCAGTGGACTTACCAAAAATGACTGTTTAACCTTTTTGGGCAACGTTAACTACGGGCCTGCAGTATGACCCACTGTAATTAAAAGAATATGTATACATAGTTAGATTTCTTTAGCAGACAAAACTGCTCTAGTAGACCTTAAGAATAAAAAGAGAAGACAATGATAGCCCATTAAATTTAACATACCTGATATGGCAATGGCATCCTACGAAAAGATGAGAAGACAATCTCTGTTATTTGATAAATGAGCCGAACATTTCTTGATGCGGTGACAGGATGGTAGAAATGTGGTACGGAAAATCAAAAGATTTCAAATGAGTGAAGTATCTGAGGTTTCTCACTCAATGCCACTTTGTGTTGAGTCTCCATAAACGAATTATGGGCGATGTCAGGTGTAACAGTGTCTGAGCTGGTGTTTTGTTTTCCCTCCTTGGTGAGGTCTTTGTGGTTCTTCATGGAGCGTTTACAAGTTTGGACTTGGGTTACATTTAAGGTAAAAGTTGTGGTTTTACATGTAGAGGTGGAGGGAAACTGGTCTGACGTTAGTGTGGTAATGTAAGCATGTGTAGCTGCGTCTTCTTGCTTGACACGGGCAAGACGCTGACATGCCATTGACCCCTAGCTGGCATGTGGCTTATTTTACAGCCCCGTGAATTGACTGAAAGGTGACTCTTTGTGTGTGTGTGTGTGTGTGTGTGTGCGATGAGCACCAGGTGGTTGCCAACGCCACCGGGACCACTGAGTGCACAGGTGAAGCACAGCGACGAGGTCGATCAGGAACAGCCTCCCTTCGCTGTCGTACGAGACTAAATATCAGTGGTCTGGAGGACAGATGTATTTTATGTTGAGAAATGTTCTTTCCACTCTATTGAGTGTTTACACTGGCAAGACTGTTTGACTGACATTATGGTGGCTGTTTCTCATTGTTATTACCCTGTCGATATTGCCAGAGTTCTTGCTCGATCTTAAAAAATGGCTGTTAGGGAGATTTCCAGGATGACCCGTTGACCAGATGGATGGAGGCTAAAGCTTTAATTTGATTTTCAGCTATTAAATCAACTTTTCATGATCTCATTCACACACAGATGATGTAGATAGAAAGTTTTCCTTCAGCCCCTTAGCGACATAAATTGTGAAAACAAGGGTAAAGGTTCAGCTATCGAGTCCACGTGATGATTGAATGATTCCCATTCAGCCGTTTATTTTGTTATTCTTGACATGCGACTATACAAATCCAGAGAAGCTGTGATTCTTTGTGGAGGAATCGTTTGGGGAAGTAGGCTGATCTGATTTCTTACTGAGAGTCAGATGAGAACATTGATCCCATTTCTATATCTGTTTCATACATTTCTGTTATGCTGAAATTTAAGTGTTGTTTAATAAACTTTATGGGTGTTAGTTGATGGATTTTTCTTCTGGACCTGAGCAGTGAAAAACATGGGATTCTCTATTAATTTACATATCTGTGTAATAATTAAAGTACGGTCAAGGAAACTGAAAACTGGAAATCTACAGGGAGCACTACCTGTTCCCCAGAGTACATACAGAGGGGCGTTAAAATGTAAAATAAGTCGTCTGCAAATAGTTCTCAGATTTCAGCTCATAATTAACTTAATTTTTTATTCAGTAAGTAGTAAATGTAAAATAGAACAGAACTGTATTAATCCCTTGAGGAGGTCCCCTCAGGGAAATTATAATTCCAGCTGCATAACACTGGTTCACATTACTTGTGTGAACTGGTGTTGTGCTTGAGTCTGAGTGTCAGAAAGGGAGATTATCCATGATCCAGGTTTATAACCTCTAGCAGGGGAATCATCCTGGTGGTGTTTCTGACATGCTTTCAACTTCTAGAAATTAAGAAGCTTTTTGAACAAGATGTAAAACATCTCAAGAACCTAAAAGACAATTTACCTCTCAAACGTGTTAGACTACCATGACCTGGATAACTGAGAACCTACACAGACATCTTCATAGTTAGATCCCTGTTATTGTCACATCTGGTGTCAAAACAACAAGATGGTAATGGTGAAAGTGCTCACCCTGAAGCTCCAGAACCAGAGTTCACAGCGGCTACGTCCATCTTTTATGTCAAGAGAACTACATTATCAAGAGTTGTCTAAAAAAACCTTTGACAGGACGTCTCCAAACTCGTCTCCCAGCACCCAGACCAGTGAGCTATAGTTTGGTTGCCTCGTGGAGTCCATGAGTGGAGCAGGAACCTGCGAACAAAGCAAATCTCGACAAGCATGAAGACTTGGCTCATGCAGCAGGGGAGCAGTTTGCATGATCCAGGGTCCAACCAGTCAGGAGACACAAACAGCAAGAGCACATGTCTTTGTTAGCTGACTTTCCTACTGTATCTGCAGAGAAAATAATAATAATGAGCGATCTTTAAAAGCAGAATAACAGACAGAAACTAATAGAAAAATATCCTAATAACAAGAAACAGCATCTTAATTTCATGAAACGAAAAACCCGAATCTTATTGTAGTCATACTATCATTAATTTTAACTTACTCTTATTCTCTTAGTAATTTGTCATTTTCCTTCCACTTTATTGGGGAATGAAATCCATACAGTATTTCTTGCAAAACATTGAGTGAATTAAAATACATAAATATTAAGTTGCAGAAGGATAAACTAGATGACTGTATTTTTAAAAAAAAACATGCTTGAGGGTGACAGCCTCGCATGTGGTGCAGATCTCTGCTTGCTTGTTTTGAACATTAAGCACTGAAAAACATGATGTTTCAATCACGTTTTAGCTTTCCTGCATTTGGCTGGAAGCAAAACGTGAAATAATAAAAATAATAAAGACATTTTATTTTTTGGCCACATTGCAGAGACCTGATTTGTACAGAGTCAGACTCGCCGTTTCCCTGTTTTCAGTCTCTATGTGGTAAACGAACTGTCTGTTGCCCCTGGCACAAAAAAAAAAACACGAGAGAGGTATCTGTCATGTTGGTGAAAAAGCAAATAAACACACGTCAAAGCAAATGTCAAACCATTCCTTTCAGGAATGCAGAGCAGTGATTTAGATCTGATGTCATAAGAAAATGACGCCATAGAGGGGAGAAATGGCCTGTGTCACATTTTATGCCAATTGTTAGGGCCGACTTTTTTCCTTCAGTGTAAAACCAGCAAGATTTCAGGTCCTGTTGCTGGCACCGACGTGATATACAAGGTGTACCGGGGTTGTAAACATTTCCTCTACAGGTTTTGGCTCCAACAGCTGCAATCTATTTTCCCTCAGACCTGAAATGGCTTTTGTGTGCCAGGCCAGGAGTATTTTTGCTTTTTTTTTTTACTCCTAACTCAATCTGTTTCTTCTTTTTCTGCCATTTGAACGTCACCAATTCTTTTATTCCCTTCATTTGGCACCTTAAAAAACAAGAAGTCATAGACCACAAAGAACCCTGGGACGAAACGCAGAGCTTTGTGTCAGACATCATTAGTGAAGGAAAGCCGTCTTCCTTTATCCCTTTGTTTGTTTGGCCTTTAAAGCAACAGTTTGACTCCTGCTGGGTGTGTCTCGTGTTGTCTGTGTCGGGACTCTTTTAATCAGGATGAACTTGAATGCACGATGAAAGCTGTGCTCACTTAGCAGAAGAAAAGGTTGGTGCAGAATCAGCAGTTTTGCACATATTTGTTTGATGGATGTTTTGGTTCATTCCTTCAGATTTATTCTCATAATCTCACCTGACTCTCATCATCTCTATAAGCATCGTTTTACCTTTCTGCAGGGCAAAAATTGCAGGGATTCTGTCAGATATAGAGACTCAACAGTAGATAAAGTAAAACAGATCCATTGTAATGTAATGATTATATTAATGATTGCATTTAAAGGGAATCTTACTAAATAGAACAGGTGAAAATGTAGAACTTTAGCTGTAAAAATATTCACTGAAAGGTAAAAGTATCACATTCTGAAAAATGATCAATAAACAGATCTAAACTTTTTACTGAAACAATCCGAGCAACTAGTGTACGTGTTTATCAGCTCGACCTCTTGTGACCTCCATTCAATCATAATTGTAATTTCTACATTGTTTTTGACACTTTGACAGGCAGCAGGATATCATTTTATGAGTGCCCCAGCCACTGGAGGTCTCTCTTGCACCAGGATTGCAGGACAGAGAAAGCTTATGTGGCCCGCAGTGCAACATCTTTCAAATGTGTCTTCAATTAGCGATCTGCAGTCAACACCATCCTCCTACTTGGAATGTCAGCTGAGTTGGAGATAACCTCCTCGGTTTTCTTTTATCTCACCATAAAAACCCCGGCGAGGGACAGCTCAGTCATAGATGTCCTGCACACATTTGTAAAGCAGATCCAGAGTCCCAGATAACAAAAAAAAAAAAAGCCACTTCTAAGAGCTTTTCATTTTTCACTTGAGTTTCGATAATATGACTCATGTTGGCACGATTGTGTAATCTTGCATGTGAAGTTTTCCTTTCAGTGTGTGCAGCCTGGCGGGTGCTGCGATGCTTGTGCACAGGCTGCTTGGCTGCCTTGTAATGAGGGAGTAAGATGAAATGATGAACTCGGTCCACAGGTGAGGATTCTTCAGCAGCAGGGAGTATGGATAAAACACACGCATGTTTTACGGTTCGACCAGCGGTGACTTTGAAGACAGTTACGGATATTAAGTCCTGATATTCAATATCCACACATTTGACAAATTCAATCCACAAATATTACAAGAATTCAGTGTTCGCCTTACTGTGGGAAAGACATAGGACACAAAACCATTCACCGAGATCCAGACCAACAAACTATTTTAGGAAAACAAAAAAGCAGCTTATTTTAAAACATTTAACTAAAAATGTTTTTTAGTATAAATAACATAATGAATATTGTTCCTTTTGTAATTTTCAGAATAATACTTGTAGAAAGTGGGACAGTAAAACGGGTGGTATTTTAGTGGCATTCAGAATGAGCAGTAGCTTCAATAGCAATAGCTTCATGCCCTGCAGTTGTATGTAAATTAGGGATGGGAATTTAACGGGTTAAAAGTGATTAATTAATTTAATTTAAAAAAATTAATGCATTTAATTGCACTTTGCATTCCAAGCAAAGGGGAACTTTTGTCAATGCACGACTGAAGGATTTAAAGTGTCTTGCAAGAGCGAGAAGAGGTTTGGACCAGCCCTGAGGCCCTGCTGCAGGAACAGTGTAAAGACGCCACTACAGAGGACAAAGAGCCTCGTCCTCTCTTCATTATCTTCAGACTCTGATTCAGATGAGGAAGTCCTGTGTAACAGGGCCCTGAGTTCGTACAGAGCAAAATCACCATCAGCGAGACAGACTGCCCGCTGCAGTGGTGGTCCAGTCGAGCAGGGACCCACCCACAGCTGTCCGTCCTGGCCCGCAAGTATTTGATTAGACCTGCCACTTGTATCATATGTGATCTGGGCACCTGCAGGTCACATAGTAACAAAAAAAGAGAGCTGCTCTGAAAATGTAAACAGGCTAGTTTGTCTAAGTAACTGACTGACTGATACTACAGATAATACCAACGGCAAAGTTTAGCCTCTCGATGCTCAGATAATTAAATTAAAATGCAAAAGGAAACCACAGCACAAACACTCACAAACACAATAGTTGGTTGAGGCCTTGCAGACATCAATCAAAGCAGCCAGGCCTCAAAGGCTTCCAGTATTCAAACCGATGAGAGGGTCAAAATTAAAAAGAGATATCAATAGAGTCCAAAACCTTTTATTTATACCAGGCCATGACATGCTTTTTTAAAAAGGTTTTAGTGGCTAATATATCATTAGGGTGTATAGATACTGACACTTTGAACTCTGCCTCAAGTGGCCATTAGAGGAACTGCAGTTACGGGTTCTTCGGCACTTGTTTATTCGCCTCCAGAGTTAGCTACTTGGTTTTGCAGATCAGGCGTGATGTTGAGAGCTCTCTAGTAGGAAAGTTGGAAAAACAAGGAAATACAGGATTTGTTTTACTACTTTGTCACTAACAACACAGTGCAATACTTTTTTGTGTGTGCCTGGTCAATAGTCTATGCATGGTTAGACACATAACAATTTTTTTACTGTTTACGTTCACTGCTGCCATCTTGGATTGTTAATTAGGGGTTGGTGGGGCTGCTCCGCCCTTCCAAGATGAGGGGCGTTCTAGATGAAAATTTGAACTAGAAACTTGAAAATTCCAGCTTCCAGCTCAATCTGGAATGCACTATATGGTAGGGTAAGTTGGGTCACACCTGTCAAGCCAACCAATCGGCCAGCTTCCTGATTTTATACCTACAGGTAAATATGCAGACACAAACAGCAGCTTAAAAAGTGCAAAATTAAATGATGTGTGGCAGATTTGATCATTTCTGATTTCACACATATCCGCTGCTATTAGATATTATCAGCTATAAATCAGCTGAAACTAGTTGAATTGAGTCTGACACCGTCGTTCAACATGAAAATGCAAACAGAGCATGTATGCACTCATTTCCTCACGAACACCCATTCCCTTAACTCTGATGTGATATCACTGCAAGGTTTCCCACCTGTCTGCAGCTGTCAGCAGGACCTTCCTGCTACAGATACAGCCCCACCAACTGTGTGCGCACAGTTAACCCACACACTATCACAGAGCAACAGTCCTGTCCTATACCCAGCCGGAGACGGACCTTGATTCGCACACTGCTGGAATGTAGATGGCCTTGCTGCCAAAATTAGGTATGACAACAACAAAAAAAACCCCACTCAGGTTAACATTTTGTACAAACAAGACAAAAGGAAAAACAGAGAAGACAAAGCTATTTGAGTAGAAAACGACACCTTTAAAGCTCTTTCTTGCTCTGGGCCTTTTTCAGCATATTGCTCCCAGGCAGCCACATCAACGCCAACAGTATGTTTTGAATAAAGTGCAAGCGTGGCGCGTGTGCACAGTCATGTTGTAGCAACGTGAAAAACATGATTGCGGTGAGGTAAATATTAATATGACATGTTTTTTGTGTATTTGTGTGAACAGTCAGTGCGCTCACGTTCTCGTTGTGTGTGAGTGGGGGGAGTCGATTGGACGGCTGATGAAGATGTTTTTCTCCCACTTTTTGCAGCATCAAACTGCAACTTTCTGCAACTGACTGACTGTGTGGCAAATTTAGGCAAAGGTGCAGGTGGTTAACTTAAAAATCCTAAAAATATAACCAGGAAGAGGAACACGTTTAATTTCTAAAGCTAAAGGGATGTAACAGAAACAGTCTGGTGACTCTGACCCAAAATAAGGGTTAAAAAGATCTTTTTGTCCTGCTTTGCAGTTTCGGAACAATTATGCATTAATTAGCATCTCAAAACAGCATGCTGACACAGTCTCACTGCTCATCCCATTGGAGCACAGAACAAAGGCTTTGCATATTCACTTAATAAATACAGATAAAATAGGCCAAGAAAAAAAAAAACTTTCCTACATCTTTACCAAAATAACAAAACCTGCACTCCATCTAAAACATGACTGGCTCTCTCTTGCCTCTTTCTGTTGTTTATCGGCTCGCTCTGGGATCAGGAGTGGGACTAAAACTGTCTTTGGTTTACCCGCTGATTTCACTTTGCCATGCCTCCTCTTCATACATTTATATTCCTTTTTATTAATTCCTAAAACAAAACCATTTGACAACTGAACAAACTCAGCTGCTGATGAAGGTGCTGATGAATGGCTCTAGGCTCGGAAAAATTTCCAGCAGTTACAATTTTTTTTTCAAATGCAACTTTCAAAGCCAACGTTGGTTTCATGGCGTAGCTGTTAACACCGATTCGAGACGAAGAGGAGACACAAACCCAGCTTCACGTTAGTGCAGTCTGGATAAATATTGGGGTTGCATGAGGAAGGGCATCCGATGTAAAAGCTGTGCCAAATCACACATGCTGATCCATCTGCTGTGGCAACCCTCTGGGAAACAATCAAACTGCCAAAAGTCCCCATTTTCAAAGTCAACAATGAACCTTCAAGTTCAGCAGCTGAATTAATTCATCAGTAAATGAGGATTGACTGTATGCTGCTAACCTTGGGAATAACAAGTAAGACAAAAAACAATGTCAGGTAAAAATGCCAAACACTCGCCCAGCCCCCAAAACTAAATAATTAAAAATGACATAGTTGTCGGTACTGAATATTTGGACCGCATCTTAAAGATAGCAGTCTGAGTGGTGGCAATGTGGAATCGTCATGTTCTAACATCTACTAAATCTAAATCTACTGAAATTTTGAAGATAACTGGCAGTAAATGAAAACGAGAGTCTTGAGCATTCCAGCTTTTCACCTCAAGTGCAGAGCTGTTAGAATAAACATTTGGGACCACTCCACCAGATTTTGTAGGTTTGCGATGTCCTGCGTGGCTGTTATTGCTCCGAGTCATTTTCTTTTTCTCATTTTGATGGCTTAAACTGCAGCTCGGTTAAAGTGTCTGTGGATGAGAGCGTCAAGGAAAAGCCTCCAATGTAAATGGAAAAAATGTGTGCGAAAGCTCTCAACACATACATGCGTGACTGCGTATGCATTGGATCCTATTTGTGTGTGCATCTGCATTCACATGTATACAGTATATGTTCAGTATGTGTGAGTAAATCCTTCTCCACTTGCTCCCCGACATCTCTGCCAAGCAGACGGGGTGACATGAGAATTGAACCATCTGCTTCTCCCCCGCTGGCCCGATTGCCAAACAGCCAGTAACTCGCTCCAGCTGTCTGGGAATGGAAAAGACGATCCCGAGACGTTCCGTACGAATGGCAACCGCGATACAAAAGAATGAAGGACGAACAAAAAACCAAGAGCGACATGAGACGAGGCAGATGCAAGATGTTGCTTTCTTTAAGCTACCCATCTTAACTTCTTTTCAGTGACTCGCCTCCAGAAACTCGACCAAAAGAAAACCTCACCAGAGGCCTCTTCAGAGTGAGACAGGACTGCAGGTTTAACGCGTGTTCGCATGATGTCTCCATGTCAGGACTGTCAGAAACACAGCAGGCCTACAATAGCAGGGGAACATGAAGAGTGAAATGAGCTAAAGGCAATAAAATTGAAGTTACACATGTCACTGTCACAGCGGCTGGGCTCTATCGTTTGGCACCGGACAACAAGGACTCGGAAAAATTAAAAACAGTCTTTCCTTCTGCAACCGAGTACAGCAACACTTAATCATAAGACTCACAAATACTTAACATTACAGCTAACCCATATGCAAAGCATGTTTCTGTGGTTTAGCCTTAAATTTGAATCAGTTCTTGTTGTTCAAGGCTTGTACTTGCTTCTATTCATCTATGCAGCAGTGTTTTTCAGACGTGGACTTTTCACTTGCCCAGGTTTTTTCATATATTTGTGTTTTTCTTTCTGTATCCATCCAAAACAACAGAGTTGATCTCAGTCTCTACAAACCAGCTTTTCATCCAGTTTTATCTTGAGGGCAGGGAGACCAAGTTGCCGTGTTTGTGGTGCTGGATATCGTTCAGCTGTCTCGAGTCTCCAATCGGGCGACTAGACAGACACCAGGTCCACCTTTTTGAACTCCAACTGGCAACGATAGTTCTTGTTCCGCTCTGGAGATCCACAGCAACCCGGAGGGCTGCTTTAAGCAGAATCTGCAGCAGGTGGAGAACTGCTGCTGCTGTGCAAAACCCAAAAAGGCACGTTCACAGAAGGATGGCTTTATTTTTGATTTCTACTCTGTTATTAATTGACATAAAGTTAAACAAAACTCCAAAAACCCCAAACTTTTATATACGCTTATTAACCGTATGTTTGGAATTGTAATGCACATGTAATAAGACATGTAACCACACCTGATACTCTTTAACCGTACTTCTTTACATTCAGAAACGTTGAGTATTGTGCAGCAGTTACAGGTCTCTGCGTCTTGAGGCCAAACTGGGCTGCACGAACTTGTGACACCCCTGGTGTGGAGTATGAAAACCAAAATATTTCCAACCCTGTGGCCTGCCAGCTCTGAACTGTAGATATCTGTGATAACTCTAAAATGATTGTTTGAACAGACTGCTTTTTGTTCCAGTCCTGTTTACAGTACACTAACAAGTAGGCAGATTTTGTTGCTGAAAGATCTAATGGACATAAAGCCAACTGAAAGGAGCTTCTGAACCCTCGTAAGTCCTAGAGCGCTCTCCACTGAGTAAATGCTTACCTGATGTTCACTCATGTTGTACTTCTGGTTTCTATCATGGACCGTCTTCACCTTCTTTGCACCCTCAAACTATGGGACTCTTTGTTTAGCCGAATAGAGATTTCACATTTAAATCAGCTCTCCAAGTGTCCGGTATGTAAGGACATCGAGGAACTCCACCAAACAAAACCTTTTGTTTAATAATCAGGTCTTCACACGTTGTGAAGGGTAGTGAAAACAAGACTGTTGGGTCATCGAGTTCAACACCTATTGTTATTCGATATTATTCGATAGCCAGGATGAAGTGCAATGCACATAAGTTTAAGCAAACAGTATGTGCTAAGAGTTCAAACGTGTCTTGTTTATGATTTCTAGAGCTGCTCGTGTGCTCTAAAAATAAAATGATAAAGATAGTTGTGTCTTTGTTGTGTGATGAGCAGCACGGAGACATTAGCAAACGCATAAAACGGAGCTGAGTGGTTGAAAAGTTTAACTGAGCTGAGCCGCTGTCAAAACAGTTGATGTAAGGCTGTCAAAACAAGCAGCTGTGAGTAAACCCTTGATTACAGAGGAAGTGATGCGTCTCTGCAGTATTGTTATGATACGGCGACTGGCGTGCTGCTGTATGGTTGCTTTAATAGACAGTTCATGTTTAACCCCTTTGGTAATGTTTGATATGATATCTGTGCATAAGCTTAACATGATACTGGTGTAGTGTTATTCACCAGTTTGTGACACTGAGGGCAGAGACGCTTATGACAGAGGGATAGATGTAATTAAGTGACATATTTAGATTGTGTTTATCCATCCTCTAAAAATAAGGGGTTCAGATGAGTAAGCAGAGATTAAACATGGGTTAAGCTCGTCTTTCTTCATCACTTTCTGGGTGTGTCTATGGGCGTGTTAGGCTTGTCAGTTTCATCCATGAACCCAGTGTTATCATGTAAAAAGGCAAAGCTTCGGCCTTCAATAATTTGCTGTCATTTATTTGTGGAATTTTATTCATCTGTAATACAAAATCAGAAATACATTAATGTTAGCAGTTATGTGTATCACCGATGCTGCCTCAGTAAAATAAGTGGAGATATTATCTGAATTTCAGGAGCGGGACCACTCCTCCTTCACGCCCACCTCCAGCCAGGCTATAAATGCCTCCCTTTACTTTCACTCGCCGTTCTTATTTCCATGCCCCACCCTCCTTTCTTTTTCTTCTTTTTCTTCTTCCTCTTCTATCTCTCTTCTCCTCTTTCATTCACTTCTCGTTAGTTTATAGGGATCTGCCCGGCCCGGGAGCCGTCGCCAGTCCCCTTCGAGGCCTTCCCCAAACCGCTGCACCAGTCACACCTTCTCATCCTCCGTCACTCGCTGTTACTGAGGAAGTGGTCCCAGATAGTGAAATGGTAAATGGCCTGTATTTATAAAGCGCTTTACTAAGGACCCCAAAGCGGTTTACATTTCAGTTATCCACACACTGGTGATGGTGAGCTATCCACAGCTGCCCTGGGGCACACTGACAGAGGCTGCCGGACACTGGCGCCACCGGGCCCTCTGACCACCACCAGTAGGCAACGGGTGAAGTGTCTTGCCCAAGGACACAACGACCAAGACTGTCGGAACTGGGGCTCGAACCGGCAACCTTCCAATTACAAGACAAACTTCCAACTCTTTTCAGTAC
>VUQR01011975.1:0-17191 GCA_015108515.1 Hemichromis elongatus
ACCACATTCACTCTGTATTAAAAAAAAAAAAAAACTGCACAAAATCACCAGGAAGGTTCAAAGCATAATTTAAAGGGTTATTTTACCCATAAAAGATTGGCAATGGACAGGCGACTAAACAAAACGAAGAAAAATGCTCAGCACTTCAAACCATCATAATTAACTGTACACAATGAGTTAAATAAATCCAACTCAGATACACTGGATAGTGCAGCAACAGCTGGTGGTTTTCATCATGTTATTATTGATCTGCATAGAGAACATTTCAGTGATCTAAGAAGATGATTCAGAGGATAAAGAAACAAGCCATACTCCTCTTCTGCTGTTGATATATTGAGCTGTGTAATTGTGAAAGATAACACACAAACCTAAAGGTCTGATACACCATTTCAGACATTCTGACAAATATTTTTTTTCCAACTCTTTGCCCGTCTCTTTTTCTCAGACTGCCTTGTTTAGCCTGATTGGCAAATCTGCAGCCTCCTTGTAACGTCGCCTCCACGAGCGTAGACATCAAACCGTGGTGCCTGCCATTATGCCACAGCAACTGTGCCCTTTTCATTTGTGTCAAATATGGAGGCGCTAGACAAGGAGCCTTGAACCAGACATCACAGATAAGATTATTCCTTTGATCTCTGCATGTCGGAGCTTGAGAGAACTGACATGCTGTGGGTGTGCAGCATTAAATAAGCAGTATTTCGGGCTCTGACACAGCACAGTAGAACATGAAGCCCATCTGGTCCACCTGGTCCTCTGACAAGCCGCTCAGCAGATTGACAGCTGGTTTAAAGTAACTGTGCAACGCTCCTTGCTCAAGGTAGCCAATTAACTCTGTGATACATTGTTGGAATCTCACGTCCAAGCTGGTCTCGGACCAGTCGCTCTGGGAGTCGCTGAGGTGCAAGATGAGATTGGCCAGCGGGGAGGCTTTGAGCGGTCGCAGGGCGGGGTTCTGTCTGCACACCGCTTTGAGGATTTTGAGGGTGTGTTTGCGGTAACCGTTGTCGGCCGCATCAAGCTGAGCCAGAAGTTGCGTTTCCCACGGGTAGAGAGAGAGGTGCCAGGCGTTCACCCAAGGAGAGGTAAGCTCCTGCTGGGCAGTCAGGACTACATCGCCCTCGCTCAGCAGAGGCAACATAGAGACAAACAAGGGCTGATAGTTGCTCTCTGCTCCTTCGACTGCAATTCCAGGCCTGCAGCATGACAACAGAGGAGTGTCAGTTCAACGCAAACAGACATTTCTGCAGATTTTTTTTTTTCTTAGTTATATCTATCACTCGGTTTGTTAGCATGTTTGTTGGTAAGATTACTCATAAACTTGGGTTTGAATGAAAAATATACTGAGGGTGAAGCTAGGTCTAATTTTTGCATCAAATATAAATATTTATAAATATTTAAATCTTTTTGAGTGTATATCACAAACTAATTTGGACCATTACATTTTTCTAGATCCAGAAGCTCAGTTCATGAATGGTGCCTGCGCCTCATCACACAATATCAAACTGCTTTAATTATATTAATTAAGTGATGTAAGCAGTAAATTGTTACATGTTACTTTTAAAAAAAAAAACAAACAAATTTGTCAGCTGTCACGTCAACTCCCAAAAAGCAGTAGAGATAAAAAAACAAAAACAAATCAGCAGTTAAGCATGGACACACACCGGATCTCCAATCTCAGGTCCGGTCCTCCTAGTACAGGTCTGACGATGCAGTCCAAAGTGCTGCTGATTGACGGCCAGTTTACAGTTTCCATGACAGCCTTGCTGAACATGTTCACAACAGCTTCTGCAGACAGATAGCCACCCACCAAATACCTGCAAGACACAAGTAGAGATCCTCGTTTCATGCATTTAACAACATCTCAAAAAAAATAAAAAAAAATAAAAATCTACTAATTTGGCTTCTAAAACGCAAAGTGGAGGCTTATACACTATGATCACCTGTCCCAGTAGCTGCGTCCTTTGGGAAAATATTCTAGATTGATCCGTCGGACCATCCAGTGCAGAGGATGTGTGAGCAGCGTTTCCTCTCCTGGGATGAGACGCCACAGAGAATACTCCAGCTGTAGAGGCACCAGCAGGCACGCATGGTCTGCACTGACAACCTAAAGACCAGCACGTAACAAAACAATTTCAAGACATTGCTAGACAAAATCAGAGGCAAGTTTCCCATCAGTGGGAAAGGGAAAACTGTTTGTGTTGTGTATACCTGCAAATCATCCAGCAGAGAACCACCGAGTCGCATATCTCCCAGAGGCATATCTGGGTGACGGCTGTGCAGAAAGCCTTTGATCTCAGTGCAGATGTCCAGAGCCACAGACTGAGCCCTCTGCACCTCCTGGGGAGAGAGCGCCGCCCTCGTGTGGTAGTACTGCTGCAGACGCTCCTAAACATTTCAAATGGTTTAAAATCAGTTTTAATATTGCTTCCTTTGTTCTAACACATCTACTGCACGTCTACTTAAGCCATCATGCAAAGAACTCCAAAAGTTTAAACTGGAACTTAGAATTTGATCATTTAAAAGCGCTGCTAAAATTCACCAAAGAAATTATTATCTTATACTAAGTTAACTAAATTTTCTGCTGTGGATGTTATGCACGATACCTCAGAGCAGTGTCATGCTTGTCTGACTTCTTCTGTATCTTCTGCTTGCCCAGAAAACACTGTTTGTTTAATCGGGAGAGCTCTTGGAGCTCTGTCAGCCTAACTAGTGCATGATAAATATGTATCCCCCAAGCACTGCACTTTACAAAACATGCTGGACACGCATACATGAATGAGCCAACAGCAGCGGAGGAATAACAGAGCAGCTGCTGAGACTGAATGCATATTTTGTCTCTTCAAGGGCTCAGAGGTGAAGTGTCAGAGTGTACCTGCAAAGTCAGGGCACACAGCTGGAGCCTCTTGGACTTTGACTCCGGTTTAGTCTGCACATCCAGCATCTGAGGCTGCTGGCAGAGATCCGCTGAGTGAAAAGAGAACAGCTGTCATATAATAACAGAACGTTTCATACAAGATAAGTTCGGTGTATTTGTGTGTTATGCTCAAATACCTTTCTGCTGTTTGGTTGCCTTGGCAACATGCTTCATCACCACACCCTCTATGCCCTTCCTGATGAGTGTTGGGGAAGCAGAGACCAAACTCAACTCCTCCCAGCTCTCAGTCATCTTCTGCTCCACCTTTTCGTCATCTGCTGCACGGCCTGCGCGCTCTATCAGCTGAATGAAAACGCGCATTGTCACAGACGTGCAGCCATGTGTGCACTCCACAAATACAATTACATACATGATCACAACCACCAGGCAAACAAACGGTGACAAACAGAACGATCCTCCAGAGTTCTGCAGTCCAAAGTGCATGTAGGATTTTTTTTAATCGGTTAGCATAGAAGGGGTCAAGATAAGGGTGAAAGAATCACAAGAAATCATAATATTTTAACACTAACGTAAATACAGTGAAGAAAATGGGGAGAGATGCCACAAGACATGATTTTTAGATCCATGGAACTACATTTTTATCTATCCATGTATAACCCTGTGCCTCAACACCTAACAGCACAAGAGTTTAAACATGTTTTTTCTTATTTAATGAATAGACTATAATTATTAAAATATGGATCTTGCAGTATTATGCACTTTATTTGTTACATAATTTTGCAGACCAGATAAAGTACCTTAAGTAAAAGTACTCATTGTGCATAATGATCATATTCAGAATCACTTTATATTATTATATTATATTATATTATAGTTACTGTTATTAAAAAACAAGGCAGTATAGAAGCAGAGAGCACCATAACACAGAATTACAGAATTGCTTAATGTACAAGTACATTAAAACTGTCCCTAACCAAAGTACTGGAGTAAATATACTGAGCTGCGTTCCACCACTGCTCTCATCCAACGGTACTGGGCAATGAGGAGATGGTGCCACCTCATGCACTCCTGTGAAGACACTTCTAAGAAGTAGATTTACATTCACTACCATAGAAAAGCAAACATACAGAAATGTAAAGTATGAAGTATGTATCTAGGTACGGTATTACCTCTAATCAAGAGTACTAGCTACTGGCAGCTACAAGAGTGATGTATAAAGGTGAGAAAAGGCAAAAATGATGACCAAATGATGAGGAATCTGTCATTCATCCCTTCAGATACACAATACTTCCATATTCACAAAGCTTGGGAAAGATGTTGTGATGTGGTGCTAACAAACTCAAAATAGTTCTCACCCGTTTCACTGCCAATGTAGCAATCCCCAGCAGAGCCGCACCTCCAACTCCCAGAACCAGCCGGGCATTAGACAGCAGAAAGTCAATCACTACAGCGATGCCTTCCTCTCCTCGCCTCCGACTGCTCTGGAAGTTCATCTTCTCCTTTTTCGTGGTCAGCCTTTGGAAAAGGAGACGGCAGACATTTAGAGGAGCAGAAGGCAACACAAGATATGACTGACTGTCAGAGGAAAAACAACATTTATTTTGGGGGTTTCTCTTCGTTTAGAAATAATGTATGCAACTGCACGATTTAAGTGTTGAAGTGGAATAGTGTGCACAGTAACATATCTATTTAATATGAAAAACTTCACACACATCAAGCAGAGTATTCTTCAGAGATGGACACATTAATGAAGGAAACTGAAGATTTTGGACCTGGAAGAAAGGGCTTGCTTCTTAATCTTTTAGAACTCTGTGTGTCAATACTTCAACAGAAGTATTTCTTAGAATGACAAAACCTGCTCTCATCTTCCTTAAAGCAACATCCCTTCCCCGTTAAAGAACAACTACACATGTCAGAAAGTGCCAGCAGAAACAGTGTTACATAAACAAACATGGCTATGATTGTTAGTGGAAATCCTGACAGCTCTGTGTTGACATTGGGAGATACTTCAGAGCTGTCACTGAAGTAATAGTAGTTACATGAAGAGAGCTGCACAGACTGGTGTAGCCGACTACACCAGTCATGATTCTGCTCACTGCTTTAGTGACAGGAACTAAAGATGTCTGTGAAGGCTTCCTTGAATATGGTGCAGCTAAGGTCATATTTTAGACCTGTAAAAGCCACAATAAAGGTTGTGTTTAAAAAAAGAAAGTTCACAGGTTCAGTGTCCGACATGCATTTGCCTAACCAGGCTAGACACGTTGTTCCTTTCTTTTTTCATAGCTAGGTGTCATAGAAAGGCAAGCTAATTAAAAGCAGACTTTCGTGTCGTGTTCTTTTTCCACAGGTGTAATCAATCCCATTAATTGCACTCTAAGCTCATTACAGTACACCAGCCCTCGTTAATGTCACTGATGACACATCACTCTGTTGGTAAAACATCCCTCCGACTATGAGGTTTATGATCCAGTGCACTGCAAATATGCAGTTGAGGAGATTGTTTAACCTGAGTGTAAGCTTCCATATCTGAACATGATAGTGATAGAAATGTATTTTTAGTTTATACAAAGCTAAATGTTTTATGTGCTTATCGCGTTTAGCTCCAGATGCCTGATATCCACAAATAGCTATATTACTCAAAATAATGTCAAACACCTCTGTGTCCTCGCTCCCTGCAAGAGGCACAGGGTCCCAAGACCAAAGGAGCGCTCTATTTATAGACCCGAAGCATCCCCAAGTCATCTAGTTACAGCGCGTACAGCATGGAGGTGTCACTTTGACTATAAGAGCAGAGGTCACTGTTCTGTTATCATCAGGTCAATGGTACTGTTGTCTAATGTACTGATTGCTGTCACAGTAGTGCTTAATCATACCACCGCAATCAAACTACTATATATATATTTTTTTTTAGGTTTTTATCTAAAGCACATTGACCTTAACTGCAATAAAATGTCTTATATAAATAAACCTGTCATTGCGATTATATGGGACACTAATCAAAGACATCATACAAATAAAATACTTTTTTTTGTCCGTTTCTATCTGTGTGATAGATTAGTGACTAAACTGATCACATGTTATGTATGGAAAATGTAGAAAGGGCAAAGTCAAACTTCGCCCACAGGATTAAGGGGCGAAGCATTTTATCCTGGTGACTGGACTGCCAGTACGTTCACAGATAGATTACCGTGGGAAAGTTTCTAGTGTTAATTAACTTCATAATAAGAGTCGTAAACTGAAAAGAAAAAGATCTTGGTGTGCTGACATTTGCCCTCAATACAGGCCTTCAAGATATTTGGCATCTTGGAGAATTTGCCAAAGGTCTTCTGTGGGTTTAATCTCTGTCTGAGTCGACCGTCTTTACATGAATCCAAGATGCTGTGATGCTGCAGCTTGCTAAAGACAGTTCTTTGACTGTGTTCGTGTGATGTCATGCTGCAGAACAGTGTAATGCTTTCTCAGCATTGCACCGACAACCTGTTTGGACCAAATTAGTCCTTTTGCAGAATGCAGCTCCAAACTGTGAGGAATCTTAAGCATGCTTCGCGTTTGATTAACCCCCCTGTTTTTAACTTTTATCTGTTTATCGGTACTTTTGAGAAAGAGGGTAGAAAGAGGGTAGAAAGCAGGTAATGACCTATGATTTCAACTTTTCTCACTCCTCTTTACAACTCCTCTCCAGAAACAACTTTCAAAGTCTGACAATCACTCAGCTAGTTTTATCTGTTCTGCTCACCTTTTTCGGTTTTTACCTCCAAATTACATTGTATTTTTGCGGTTAGTCAGTAGTGACTGTTATGGCTTTAGTCATGCTCTGGGTTATATCCAAACAAACTAATTGCTTGCATAACTGGTCCATTAACAGCCTGCAAATACATTGGTGGGGCATTTTCCAAAGGGAATCTTGGACATTTTAAGACAGGAGACTTCAATTAAGTGTTTCCGTGAAACATCTGGAATCACTCAGACTTTCGAAGATCTCACTACTAACAAGTTGTGACAGCACTGACCTTCCCGCTCATCTCCAGCCATACAAAAACAGTCGACAAATAGTCAACTTCCACCGCTGTCCGATAACAACGCAGACAAAAATAAACCGTTTCTCATTGTTAGCAGCTAGCCAGCTGGTTAGCCACGTTAGCAGTCCATTATATAAGTTATCTCCTCACCCTCCTGATAAATATGCTTACCACTCAGTGCGAAGAAAATGTGATATTCAGGTTCAGAACCATTGGAGTTTGCGAGAACACGTCTTTCGATGCTTCTTCGGCAAATAAAAACGCCTGTCGTCTGTCGTTTGCTGCCATAAATATGCCATAAACAGCCACCAAGCTAACAGCTGGTGACTTCTTCTTCGTCTTCATTAATTTTGGTTTTAATCATCATCGTTAGAGGTGCATTAGCGCACCCTGGTGACGCTCTGGAACAATAAAGGTACCTTCAATAACTCTTCGGTTCTCTCTTCTGCACAGCTTTTCTAAGCGGTTAAAATGTAATCAGTTTATTTCTTTACATTCATTTAAATTTGCAAAAACAAAAATATATTTAAAAACTGCATTGTGTGGTTTAGTTACTGACTTAGACCCCAAAATTCTTCCAGTACAATTGCATCTTTCACTAAAGTAGGTCTTCATATGCAGAGTATAAACTGTATAACACATTTAAAAAAAGAAAAGGTAAGGCAATGCCTGCAGTGAATTTTAAAGGGCAGCTTTCCCCCTTTTTGTGGCCTCCCTTTAAGGTAAAACCATCACATAATAATTAACTATTTCAAAGCTATAAGATGAGATTTCAGTGAAGATGAAAGTGCTCTTAGGCTCAGGTATATAGTCTCCTACTGAAAGGGGCTGACAACAAAGAAGATTTTTAGACTTCTCAGCAAGCCTCCACTTAAGTTCAACATAGTGTAAAAACACAAACAGCTTGTTTGGAGCACTGGATCAGATGTTAAAGTCTGCAGTAATTTGTAAACTTTGGACAAATACCCTGACTTAAGAGTTCATGCGGTAGAGTTGGTGAGAAAACAGCTTTCTGCTTTGAAATATTAAAATGAGAGTACTGTAGATTTATTTATTCTAAAGTATTTCTAATACCGCAGAATCAGACCATTAAAATAAAATATTTACAAACACATTTGCTCAGCAATTTGGAGTGGCTGAAAAGCTTGCTGTAAATTGTAGTGACATATTTTTCAACTTCTTACTGTTTGAAAATACGATATTTCTCAACAGGAGTGACCAGTGTTAATCTTTTAATCTCAGATTCTGCACTTAAAAAAATTTAACAAATACACATTTGTCAGCAGACTTGAATAAAGAGACTCGGGAGGGGCAAATTCAGCTTTATTTAATTTATTGAGGACCTTTGTCAGTCAAAACAAATGACAACTAAAAACCCATGAAACCACCTTATACTCCTCCACTGTTCACACAATCATTTCAACTTTAGCCGAGCTACACAGAGCCATGAACACCCCACGTCCTGTTTTTAGAAAGCAATTTCTCCTCTGAACCAAGGTTATTTTTGCTCATATGTAACTCCATACTAAGCAGTCATCTAATGAGTACCTCTGCCAAACATGGCCGACTGGAAGCAAGCAACAAATTTATGTTTACACAGCAAACCGCATAGAAATCGTTTCTTCTCAGACCCAAACTTAACAGGACATAATGGAGGTCGTTCTTCTCAAATTAAAGTCCTGACTGACCCCAATTTCACCTTATTTAAAAGAGAAAAATTTTGATCTTGTACAGAACAGCAACGACGTCAGAATGAAACAGGAGTGTAAAACAAGACCTGAGTTTTTCCATTGCTCCTGAAACGGTGCATCACTCCAGCCGACAGATCAGCGAGAGAAGCCACGCGGCCGAGTTGAATCGTAAAACGAGAATCCAGGCTGCTGCAACTTAAAACTGCAAAACGGAGGCTAAAGTGAACAGAGTGATTTTCTGAGGTGGCACAGTGAAGTTACGGGTCAGAAATGTAGGTGCTAAAACTCAAACGCTCCATAAAAGTCCTCCAATCAAACACTATATAAACATATTGTACATTATAACAAGTTAGATTACAGCCCAGGGTTTCCTTTGTACATGTCCATACTCCTTTTAGCTCTCAAGGTCTGTACATCTTGGTTACAAAAAAAAAAAAAAAACATGCCAGTTTTAGGTATCTATGAACATACAAACAAAAAGTTTAATTTAACTGAACAGTTTATCAACAGAGCCTAAAAGTAGTGAATAACTCCAAGTGCTGTAATATGTAGCAGAGATGCTAGCTTTGTCTGCCAGAAACAAACTAATCCTGACTCGAATCAAAAAGCAACAGCATGATGACTGCGCTCCCTGTGCCAAAATGAAACAAAAGGAGCGAGTTTGAATGAACAAATAATATAATACTGAAATATAAAGATCAGCCATAACATTAAAACCGCCTGCTCAAAGCGCTGCGGGCTGCGCTCAGTGCTGCCAAAACAGATTTGACCTATGACGCCACAGGGGTAGGGGCGTCTCCGATGGCACCGTGATGCTAGCAGCAGATTCTTTGGCTGCCTGTGTGTCCTGTTTAGATGTTTTCCTCAGTGCCGTTTGTCCTGCTGTGGCTCCAGTGTTTAGCTGGCCAAAGTAACTTCGCCCCCCCCCCCGAGTTCAAACGACGCTGCTCTGTAATGAGATCATCGACGTGATCCCGTTCACCTGTCACTAGTTTTAATGTTGTGGCTGATGGGCTTACATAAAATAACAGATATTCATATGTTCGCATGTGATGGAAGTCCTCAGTGGCGCCTCATTTTGACTTTGCGCCCTGAACTCTCCTGCTCTTTGTCGTAGTCTTGGCCGCGTCTCCTGTAGTTCTCTGAGGTGATGCTGTGACGATGACGGGACAGTGAAGGACGTCTGTTCTCCTCTTTATCCATCTCCAGAACCCTCGGCCTGGTGGAGGCACATTTGGGTCATTCATCACACACCCTTTCACTGCACAGAGCCATTATTTTGCAACTTCCCTTTGCACTAACACACCTCACGCTTATTCTTGCAGATTCACCACCTCGGACCTGAGCTCTGAACTGTGACAAAATATTGAAGCTTACAGTTCAGCTTAAGTGCTGCGTGGTTTTCCAAGTGGAGAATGAGAGCAGAGGCCGGCGTCACCCCTGACCTCAGTGGAAGACAGTTTTCTGTCACAGCAACTTAAAAAGCAAGATTTGACACCCTCTATATGTGAAGCTGTTAACCACTACTTTAACTTCTTTTCTTCATGTTTAACCTTGAACAGACTGTATGATGAATACCACCCACTGGCGTTTACACACATTATCTTGACCCGACATGGGCTCACCTACTCTGCTGTGCAGCCTCTCATCCTGACAGTTAGCAATTTCTTTTTCTTTGGCAGAATTGAGTAAATATTTTTGTTTGTACACAACACACTTTCCACACATCTAATTATGCCGGCAAAAGCAAGCATTGCTTGTCCTGTCGTGTCAACACACTTAACCTTGTGATAACGGTTGGTCAGAGCTCTCTCAGCCTCATCTATTGATTTAGAAAGCATTTGTTGTGCCTGAGAATTAATTAGGGACACTTAAAGTACTAACTTATGCCAAGTGTGCATTTCATAAAGGACTCATTAATAACCCTAGTTACTGTGACTTGAGGGGCTGCTTAAATTTCGAAACACTGGCTTTATTAGAATAAATTAACGTTACATAAATACTGAGAGTGGCACCATTCGTCCAGACACTTATCAATACTTCAGTATAGAGGAGATTGGAATCCGTACCAATTTAATGCCAAACTCTGGTACCCTTTCCTAGCACTCACTGATTGCAGCCTCTGTGTTCTCCAATTACATTTCCACCAGTTTCTCATCAGATCAAATACTTCTGTGCTGTTTTTAAAAGCTAGTCTGACTTTTCTCAGTTTAGTTTGTACCGTGAAGACCTGTGGTGTGTCAGCCTGTGCTAGTGGATACCTGTGAGCAGCATCAGGGTCTGCTTTGCGATGAGAACGTTTGGCTTTCAGGCGACCTGGTTTCTGTGTAAAAGAAGCTCTTAATGAGCTTTCAGAGCCCAGTCGAGGAGCGTCCGGTCTAGTCCTGCCAAATAGAAGAAGCAGAATAAGACATACTTGGGTTAAGAGAGGTTTAAACTAGGACTGTCAATTTTTCAAAATCACAGTGTGTTGACTCACTTTCTGAGGATGATTACTGCACGTCTTTCTTTTATGTCCTGGGGTCGGATGCAGTGAGTAATGTCATCTGCTGCATAGCCACTGAGAGAGAAGAAAAAGCTTTTAGTGACTGCACTCTGCAGCCCGTGGCAACTACACAAAAACAGTTATTCAGACAAAACATGAAAGCAAACACATCTGTACTCACCTAAGCACAGTGACACTTCCTCTTCTCACAGGCAAGACAAACACGGGCTCAGACACGCGAATCGGTTTGAACTGGAAGCGGCAGCCGAAGCAGAGAGCGCTGTCACTGAAGAAGGACACGGACACGATGGGCCGGTCAAAGATGTGCAAAGGATCCACGTGTGACACGATGCAGCCACCTGGCTGATAGTCATTAATGACTGCACTGTTGACAAACCCCTCCGGGATCACCCCGTTTGTCACCAGCCGATTGATCACCAGATCGTACACCCAGCTCGGGATCTCGTCCACTTCTCCTTTGCGGTACAGCCGCTCCTGACCCGGACCACGCTTCTCCAGCTGGGCTCCATACGTGTAGCCCTCCCCGAAGAAGTACTTGTTCCGAAGGGGCGCTCTATCCACGGTGTGCTCGCGGTAAAGTCCGGCCTCTGCCTGGGCAACCACCTCGTCGATCTTCTTCTCGATGCGGGCGCACTCCTCCAGCGTGAAGATGCTCTTCTGCTGGATGCTGCTCCTCACCCGGCGGGCCTCCTGCTCCCGGAGGTCCGCGCTGTCATCGCTGTGCTCGTACTCGTCATCATCGGACTCCCGGTACTTGCGTTTTCGGTGTTTCCCGTTGCTCGTTTCGTCCACGCACTTGTTTTTGTAGTCGTCTCTGTGCGGAGTCATGGATTTGAGCTTCTCCCTCAGGTCGGAGTATCCGCTGGCTGCCATATCAGCCAAAACGAGATGACCGGCGTGCTGCGACGAGGGCTGCTAGCTAACGGATAGCATGCATCAGCGCTGCATTTCAGAACGGATTTATCGGGGTCCTGTTAACGTGAGCGGACTAGAAGTCTAACGGATGACTATCACTTGCTTTAAAGGGTCCAGTTACTTTCTCGCAGCTCACAAGGTAGCTAACATTAGCTAAGCTGCTGGGCTACCACGCGTCTGCAGTGGCAGTGTGGCGTGGCAGTCGACAGTCTGGAGATGACCTTACCGGACTCTCTCAGGCAGACAGAGCCGTGGCAAATGCAGCACGCTCGGCCAGCAGAAACGCGAAAAATATTAGCTGAGCGGCCTGGGTACCAGATGGCTAACAAGCAAGCTAGTTAGCTCCACTAGCCTGGCTGAGTCTGTGCGTCGCCGCCTGGAAAAACAGACAAACCACGCAGCAACATTTCACATGTCGCATCAAACTCCAGACCTCAGAGCTCCGCAGACGTCCACACGAGTCAGGTTTCAACTCCAAGAGCCCGGCGAACGCATTGTTATACGTGCACGAATCTTGACCTCCTCTTAGTTTACACCAGCACAAATCGTCTCCAAGAAAAAGGCTGAAAATAAACTCGTGTAACCTGCCAGAAGTCTGCGCACGCTCAGTGACGATTTGACAGCGTGGGGCGGGGCTAAATCCATTTTGGGAGCCCCGAGGACATACTTTAGTCCGCTGCTGCTAATTTTGCCACACTTACCTCTTATTTACCTCCAATGACTCCACACTTTGCATTCAGATTGCTCTGTAGGTCTGTATTTTAATGTTATTAACTCTGCTGGTTCTCATTTTTTTTATACTAGATATACAGAGAAAAAAAATGTAATTTTTTTTAAGTTTTATGCAAACCTTTCATTTAATTACTTATCACGTCGTGGAATAAAACAGTGAATAAAGTGGAATAAAAATGTTATACAGTAAAAATAACTACTTACCATTTTAGAGTGTGGAAACAAGCGGTACTTAGCTTAACTCTCACACACTGAAACAATGTATATTTTTAATATTATGTGTGTAAACAATGAAGTCAGTAAATAACTGATTAGGAGGAAGGTTGCTGGTTAAATATTTCACTTTTTTCCCAGTAGTGTATAGTTCATCACGTGACATAATCACTGAAGAAGTTCACAACTGTTTTTAAAAACCCTGATTTTATTTTGAGATATATAGATAATGTTTCTCGGTTTGATTTTTATTTATTACAAAATGTGCATTATCAAGGGCTGAATACAACAAATATTACAGTGAACTGTACTTATAAAAAATATAAAACATGTAGCATATCAGTTATAAAACTTTGTGAAGACACGGCACAGGCCCCGCAAAGCGTCCTCACATTTCATTTACAGATTCTGTACACATAAAACAGTTAAATACAATTACTAATGAGTCACACTGATAGAAAAACAAGAAATTCTTCCAGTACTGAGATCCATTCTTGTTCTGCACTCATAGCAATTGACCTCACATGTGTGTGTGTGAGCTACACATAACAACGACTTTAAACTGAGAAGAGGTAGGCCATTCGTGAAAGTCTCATGTACATTTGTGAGAGCATGTGCACTCGTGAAAGTTTGTGCGTGATCGTGCGTTATAGCATGGTGATTTCACTGGGTGGCAGAGTAAGCCTCTTCTCCCGCACCGACATCATGTTTTCCACCTGCATGGCGATGACTCGACACAGCTCCAGGCCCTGAGGATGAAGAAAGAGAGGATCAGAGCCCGAAATCTGCCCGGCTAAAGATGATCAAGATTCTTTATTTGTGTGGTTTGTGTAATACCTGCTCCAGCTGTAGCTGAATGACACGTTGTGCGTTCATATCCCCAAAGGTGAGGTCTACATAAGGGTAACTGGTACCAGCAGTGGGTCTCTGGGTGCGGGTGGACTGTATCTCCGCCAGGGGGACCACTGCCATCAGCTCCTGCACGACAGAGACAAACTTTTACAGCTGTCCGCTGGAATTACAGCTCTGCTTATGAGCTCATGTTCTCGTCACGATGCGCTGAATCATAAGCCAACCAAAGATGTGTGTGCGTGTGTGTGTGTGTGTGCTCCTTACATGGGTATTTTTGTGGAGGAAGTGGAGACCGTGTTGATTGACAGCAACGATACAGGGAGCGTAGAAGGTGGTGGAGCTGCTGCTGTGGATGTAGAAGAACGAAGAGCCGAACATGGGGAATGCACTGACCAGGCCTGAAAGCGCACAAGAGAAATTTGAGCAAAGTCCACAATTTCAATGTTGGGGTGAAGCAGCTGAGTTTTATTTGAACACATTACTGTAGACCACCAGCCATGTGTTCCTGCAGCACATTTTAATGCCCACAGCGATCTTACCCAGAAACTGTGCTCGGGCCTGGTGCGGGTTCAGCGCCTGTACTTGCTGCATATGCTGTGTCACCATGGTAACCCACTGCTGGGGTGGCTGCTTTTTAAAGAGAGGTGTGGCGATGTACTCCGATAATTCGTGTCTGCAGGAGAGGGGGAACAGAAACAGAGTATCAGATAAACAGCAGTCGGTTTCACTCTGTGATTTCCCACATTTCTCTAGAAGAGTTTTACAACTCAGTGAGCTGCTCTTCTCCGCTTTAGGCTGTGTGTGCGTGTGTGTGTGGGAGGAAGGATTGAGGATAACAACGGTTAGAGCAAGAAGTCAGATAAGAGTTTTTACAGTTGAGAAAGTAGAAAAGCAGTCATGCCCGTTAAACGCAATTTGTGGCTGCATTTACTAAAGCTGCTGCAAGTCAATTCAGAACCCTCCACTTAAACATTAACATTACACAATATACAAGCTTTTACTCTGTTTTCTCTTTTGCAGGGCATTTTACGAGGTCTTTAGTCTTAATTTTACAGCGTGACACTAAATTCTCATTCCTTTATTTTACACCTTAATTGCTGTAATTTCTCACCACTAAAATGAGCATTAATAATACTTTATAGATATAAAAAAACACAACAAATCTGATCATTGTAGGCCCTATTACCAAAGATTTTTACGGGAACAGAAGTCTAATCCATCCAGAAATACTGGAGAAAGTGTTCAATGAATGTTCGAGGATTTAAAGGCAAAAACAAAGTCAAAGTTAGACAGAAATAAAGAACATATTGAGACACGCTGACATCATTTTCACTTCATAGACAAAATTCAAGTTCAATGTCTGCTCTGGACTTAAACATGTAATGGATTAGTTTTAGTCAATGGATGTTTGTGAGGCCAGATGGTGTGAATGACTTCCATCTACACTCACTGGACACATTATTAGGTACACCTTATTAGTACCAGGCTGGATCCCTTTTGCCTTCAGTACTGCCTTCTTTGTGGCAAAGATTCAACAAGCTGCTGAAAACATTCCTCAGAGATTTAGGTTCATATTAACATGACAGTATCAAAGAGGTGCTGCATATTTGTCAGCTGCAAATCCAATATGAGAATTTCTCCCAATTTCTATAACATCCCAAAGGTGTACAGTGAACATTGTCATGTTCATGAAACCAGTTTATGATGTTCTTAGCTTTTATGCATGGTGTGCTATCCTGCTGGAAGCAGCCATCAGAAGATGGGTACACTGTGGTCATAATGGGATAGACATGATCAGGAACAATATTCAGGTAGGTTGTTGTGTTGTTGTGTGTATATAGCACATTTCAAACAGCCGATGCTGCACAAAGTGCTTAACAATATAAAAAAGGCATTAAAAAGCAACAATGTAATACAATAATAACAATATAAAACAAAAATAGGACAATAAAATAATTAAAACTAAAACTATTTCAAATAAGACTAAAATGCTTGGGTCAAAGTGTGTTAAAAGCCAGGGCATAAAAATGTGTCTTTAGTAATGATTTAAATTGCTCAAGTGTTTGTGCAGATCTAATATTTAGGGGGAGACTATTCTAAAATCTGGGACCTGCCACAGAAAAGGATCTATCACCACGAGATTTGAGGTAAGTCCGTGGGATAGACAGCATTAATTTTGAGCTAGACCTCATGGTTTTACCTGGAGCATAAGCAGAGAGGAGCTCAGACAGGTAAGGAGGGGCTCGGGCGTTAAGTGACTTAAAAACAAAAAGTAAAAGTTTAAATTGGATCCTGTAGGAGACAGGAAGCCAGTGTAAAGAAGCTAAAACTGGGGTTATATGCTCTCTCCGTTTGGTACCAGTTACCAGGCGAGCAGCTGCATTTTTAACCACCTGAAGACGACGGATGGAGGCCTGATCTAGACCATAATACAATGAATTGCAGTAGTCCAATCTGCAAGTAAGGAAAAGGTGAATAACACGTTCAAAGACGTCAGCCGGAAGGTATGGCTTTAAGAGTGAGAGGATCCCGAGGCAGTGCAGGACAGAGAGACAGAACCACTGAACTCAACCAAGTCAGTGCTGCTGGAAGTTACCAACACATTGGAGACTTTCCCTGGGAAAGAAAAACAAAATAGCTTTATTGTTGGATATAAAATAGAAAATAAGCATTACATTGATTAAAATCCAATTCCAGCCAAACCATGTCATAACAAGGAATATATATTATATAGCCAACCTCAAAAGACAGAATAGCAATAATAAAATTATCACTAAAACCTTGAAAGAAGTGGTGTAACAACAGGAACCTTGAAATATTTTAATTTGCATAAATTAATAAATTAACTCTCTTTATGTGACTATTGTTAACAGAATAAATGAGACAAATCAAGTTCTCACAGTGTTCTTTGTAGTATGGGGGACCAATATTACCTTCAAGTAAACTATTCAGTTTATTACAGCCACTTTTTAAAGTTTTTAATATCAAACTTAAAAATAAAAGAAATTATTGCAAGGACACATTATTGTAGTGAATAGAGATGTAAACAAAATGTACTAATAATTACAGGTATGTTTACATGTTCAATATAATGTAAACTTGTTTTAACTGAAAAAATAAATAAACTAGGTGTTGAATTTCTACATCCTCTCACCGTATATCACCAGATTAGTACGTCCAACATGAGATGGTGCAATGGTAACACCGTATTCTCCAGTGTCATTCAGAGAGAGACTCCTGAGCTCCTGAGCTCCAAAGACGCAGTAGATGGGAAGAAGGTGATCCTATCTTCATACTCTGGTGTAGTAATGTTTCCTGAGTTAGTTGAACTTATTATAAACGTCTTGAAATTAAAAATCCAGTTCACAGATTGAAACGGTTTGTCTGT